>CAJNIZ010033335.1:303170-321165 GCA_905231905.1 Symbiodinium pilosum | reverse complement strand
CCCATTACCTTATACGAGCCTTATATGAGCCTTATATGGGGGTACCCACCTGGTAACTACCCACCTGAAACTGTCCCTGACTAACATTAAGGGTACCCAAAAAGGGACCATAATTTTGACAACCACCCATATCGCAAAATGAGGATATACAGGATTTAGATCTAGGATGGCTTTGATGGGAGTCCATTTTCGGATAATTTTCTGTGAGTCCTTCTTCTGCAACGTAGGGGCCTTGTGTTATGCCCCCGGGGTGTTTTGCAGCTAGGTGTTGGGACCTATGACCTACGCTGGCGCAACTTTTAGTTTAGTTTTAGGTTTTAGGATTTAGGGTTTAGAGTTTAGGGTGGTGGTAAGGTAGTATTCAGGACCTATGGAAAGCCCATAGGAACTATTAAACTACTACGGAGGTTCATTCCCTTCATCCCTACTTGCCACCAGCAGGGCAACTTCCAGAAGTAAATAGCAAATGCTTCCGTCACTCGGGGTGTGGAAGATGGGTTCGCATTCGCAACTGCAGGCATCCATGTCGAGCGTCAAGCATTACGCCATCGTACTTGAGTTGAGGCTTGCCTGTTTAATTGCTATGGATGGAGAACACTTCTGCACCACCATCATATACCCTACGTATACCCCAAGGCTTACACTCCTCAACCCTCAACCGCTGCGCCCCAGCCTCCTAACGTTCCAACCCTGAAAACCCTAAAACGCCTAAAGACCCTAGACCTACACCTTCAAGCCTGCGCCCAGAATTCCAAAAGCCCCAAACTGTTGCCGCTGACTCTAGAACCTAAGCCCTAAAGTCTAACCCCCAACCCTAAACTGAAATCCTAGGCTCTGACACCTACGCTGTAGGACGTACCTCTAAACCCTGATCCTCAACCGCAAGACTTAGTACCCATTACCCAGAACCTGTACTACAATTACTACTACCAAAGTCTTAAGTACCTTATTATTAGGTACATGGACCTTAAACCCTAAACCCACATGGTAGGCCACCAGCATCCTCCATGATTGGTCTGGGCACCTTACCTTCAGTCTTTGACAGGCTTCGGGCTTACGCTTTTTGAGGCTCAGGATTAAGGGTGTAAGGGTAAGTGTCGAAGGTTTGGGGTTTCGAGCTTCGGGTTTGTGGGCATGGGGGCTTAAGGGTTGATTGAGGTCTCGGGCTTCGGTATCAGGATTGTGGGAGTATTGGGTGGGAACTACAGAGAATTATGCGTCCGCATGAAGGTTGCGCAGTTGAAAAAGCAGCTTAGGCAGGGCTGCGGGGAAGTATATGGGCTCTGAGAAATTTATCATGGCCCCCAGAAGTGTGTAGAAAAGCAGCTGTCTTGATGAATTTCTTGGCTTAAGCCACTACTTGAATACTGTTGAGGTCCAGGTAAAGAAATTGTCAGGTCTTGGAGGTATACAATTCCCGTCCAGGATGGAAGTGGTCTTTGTAGGGCCTTTGTGTGAGCCTTTGCGGAGGCTTCAGATCGCTATTCAGCAGCACTAGGGTTTAGGTCAGGGTTTAGGGTTGTGGCCGTGCTAAGGAGGACCGTGGGACAGGCAGACGAGGCTTAGGTTTATTGATTTGGGGTTTAAGGTCTTGGAATACTTAAGAATTCTCTACTGTTCTATAAGGACCCTATCAATTAAAGAGTTTCGGGGGCCTCTAAAATCCCTAGGGCTGCCAGTCACCTAAATAATGGGTTCTGGGTTCTATATACTCCATAGTTACATAGCCCAGTAACCTGTTATTTAGCTAACTGAAAGCCGTAGGGAAGTACTACTCAGTTTAGGGTTCAGAGCTTGTCCCTGAAGATGGGCCGTGCTCTTCGAAGGAACGAGTGGATTTTGATCCAGGACTAGGATTTTTTCGCAAATGCAGGGAAGCTTCTCAAAGAATCCCTATAGAATCCCTAATCGAGACCCTCATGATGACCTCATGGTTCTTTATATCCCAGGGTGAAAGAAGATACCCTATGTCGAGGAATATCCATGCTCGTTCAACGTGGCCACTGGCTCGATACCCAATATTATATAAGTAGTTGGACCCTTGAATAGACTCAGAAGTAGAGTGTCGGTCCGAATTTCGAGCCGCGCCATCCTTCGGGCTCCCTCAACCACACAACCATTGTACGGTCCCTAGGAAGTCTTTTTAAGTTTATTATAGTATACCCCTAAGGAAATTTCAAAAAATAGTGTTTTGATTATAGGTTTAAGGAAACTACAGACAACAGGATCGCATCTCCAAGGGCCTACATACAGGAGCTCACATGTGCCCACGTCTCAAAGACCATTACTTTCCTTTTAGCTCTCAAAAAGCTAGACTCGATGCGTCCGACCCTAGGCATCTGCGGCCCAACACACTGGATGAGTCCACATGCACCCAGGTCAAGGTTGGATCCGGCCTTTTTCGTGGAATAGCCGGTTTTGAAGGGACCCCAAAAGTGCAAGTTTGAGTGTAGGGTTAAGAACTTAGGAGCCCAGGCTCAGAGCAAGAATGGACATGCAACTGCAAGACGCCGAAGTAGCATGTGGAATTATTTGAATATCTTCCATCTGAACCCCTAACAGGGACCCCATAGTCCCCCTAGATTTCCCACGTAATCCCTGTAATCTCCAGATAATCCCTAATGGATAAGACTTGTAAGAATTGTAATAATGGAAATAGTAATAATAAGGGTCAGATTTGCAATTATCGTAACATCCGAAAGTAGTAATCGTAACGCTCGTAAGAATATAGTGATAATGGCAATCATGGCCATATTCATTAGGAAGGCCCCCCACCCTGTAATAGTGGTATAATAGGAATATAAGACGAACTTAATATAATCCTTACTATCCATAATAGTCACTATTACTGGGTGGGGGGTCCACCTAACCTAAACCCTAAACCCTAAACGTATTCATGGCAATTATTCTTCGCCAGGGAAAATAGGCAGGGAAGAGTTGCAGTTGCAGGCTTCGCGGCTCGGATTACGCAATCCCCGAAGCTTATAACCAACCTAAGCTATACCCAAGGGCTCCAATGTAGTTCCTTTTGGGGTCTGTTATGGTTTTTGGGTAAGGGATTACAATAGACTACCCAAAAAGGAACTACATAGGAGGGTCTGGGTAAGCTATAGCCTATAGACCCTAAACCCGAAAGCACCGGAGATATATAGGCGATATACTGGGACAATGGAAAAGAAAATGGAAACTACTATTCAGGTTTCAGGGTTTAGGGCCCGAAAATCCTGTCCTAAAGCATCAGGATAGTCCAAGGTTGGGAGTATGTGCCCCTAATATGCACAGTAAGCTTTTGGCTGGGAATGTAATTAAGGGGCCCTGAAGAACACATCGATCAATCTATGTATCTATGTATACATGCAGGGTATAGGCTAGGTATATAGGATGCCAGGATTAGGGGTCCACACGGACCGGGGGGGGGGCGGGGGCATGGTTTTACCCTTAGAGATCGCCACCGCATTTACGCTGAGGGGCTGTATTTGTACAAGCCCCAGCGTGTGACCCTAAGAACTTTACAGCGCCATCCTGGCCCTGGACCCTTATAAGCACCACACCCAGGTGCAGTCTAGCAGCAGGTATAGCATATTGTATGAGCTACAGTAGAAACTCCTCAAAGGGGGCTATATAGCAGATTAGATAAGGGACCACTATAGGGGTTGCTATGGGAATGCTTTGAGTTAAGACTATACAGCTCATATATGATTACGGGAGTTTCGCAAAACACGTCTTATAGAAACACAAAAGGAAAGGCGTTCCCCGATGATGTCCGTGCTTTCCCCCTATCAGGTTGCAGTGCGCAGTGGTGTTATTTGGGTAGCTCGAGCCCCACGGACTTTGTCTTTACCAAAAAACGGGCTTATTCTCTGACGTGTAACCCCCCCTAACTGGACTTCTATAGGAAACCCAAATTAATTAGAAGTAAGGCTAGAACTGCAGTTGAGAATTAGTATTGAATCCCATGATCTTACAAGTAGAGACTGCAAACCTTACATGACTCCAAATATCCCTGTCAAGTTGCTACTGGAGGCATTCAATCTAATTGAAGTCTAGAATATCCCTGCAAACGCTTCCTAGATCTTTTAACAGCGCTGACGCAAGCCGAAACCTAAACCATAAACCACCCCCTGAACTCTTAGAGCCAGCCCTTGAATTGTGGGTTCCCTTACTACCCTACCCCCCTACGCTGCCCCCTGCAGGTTTAGGCTCATTTGGGTTATTACAAGCTGATTAAGAGGAAGCCTTGCGGGGTAACATAGAGAGCAGGGGGTGGGATGTAGGGCTTAGACTTTGAAACCCTTGACCATCATTGTCGCTTCTCATTGCTTGCCCCTTTGCGCGGTACATGGTAGTTGTTCAAAACACCTGACCCCAAAGCAGCCATAAGGTAGGTTCCCTTTTGGATTAAGATCTCCTTTCAGACGGTGGATTCCCAATGCTCCCTCCTGTAGAAGGAAGTTTAGAGCGACAACCCCCCGCATGCAGGCCTCAACGCTGAAGATGAGGGACGCTGTCATCAGGCCGCTTGCTCGTGGTCAATACTTTAGGTTTAGGGTAGAGGGCAGGTATATAGCGCATACTAAGGGCTCAAAGGGTTTGCCATATACCTACCGCGGGGGTCGAAGTACATGCTATATAGCTACATGGACTCTTTGTCGTTGGTGATTGGTATAATTCAGTACAGGATGACAGAACAGACTACAGAGCCAGATTATACTTCCTAAACCCTAGACCTTATACCCTACGCCCTAGACCCTAAGTCAGGTTACTGCTGGCCTGCTCGGGCTGTTCAGACGCCAATTCTATCGACGACACCATCGATGAGGTCTGTCATCGCGCAGGCACGTACGAGGAGTGTCTGCGAGCACCATACATATGGGGGTTTCCCAAAATTAGGGGTGCGATTTTGGGGGTCCCCATAGTAAGGACTACAGTAGAATTGGTGTCTACATCGGGGTCCCCTTATTTTGGGAAACTACCATATATGCATCATGTGCTTGTAGACCTGTGTGTATTGGGTACTTCCCCCGCTCATGAACAGCTGGATGGCGTTTATAAGATAACTGCAGAGGGCCCTTGATATGACCCGTATTTCAGACTGTTAATGGGTTGGGGCAGGACCCAATGTATATGCGTATGGTTCCGGGAAAATCTCTTGTTCTAAGCAGGGCTGTGCTCTGAGTTACAAGCATATTGTTCATACTTCAAAGGTTGAAGTTTCGCATGATCTTAGCAGATCTGATTACACCCGATGTACATTGAAATTGCAACCAGTCTAAAAGCGAATTAAACCTTAAGCCTACTCAACAGCAAACAGGTCTTAATCAAAATCAGTTAAACGTCTAATCAAAGCAGCTTAATTCCAACTACAAGCCAACAAATAGTTTATGTTATGGAAAATCCCGAACCTCCTAATAAGAGCACACCCAAAACTGAGAAACCTCCCACTGGGCGGCCTAGATGTCTACTTCGTGCCCATGCTTACTTAAGGATTCAGCACAGGAAAAAGGATTAAGGCTTTAGGGTTTGGGGTTTAATTAGTAGGCATCTCCTTGTACTTGTGGTCTTGCACGACCTTATATACCCTTAATGTGCCATAGCAAGTGCAGGATTATGGCATCTCTAGGCCCTGTAAATAACAGAAGCCGCCCCTTCTAGCGAACACGCATTTTGCAGGACACATGCTTAGTAAACTATAGGACCCCACATTCCAGAATCCTTGTAAATTTCTCTATGCTCTAGGGATCCTAGTGACACGCTTTTGTTGAAAGTTGACAAACATTCAGGGGTCCCAGCCCGTGTTCGCGATGAGCTCCGAACTGGTGTCCGTAGCAGCCTGGATACCAAGAGGGCCGCGAAGTCACCATTCACCAAGGAGTCTTGGGGTTTATAGTTCCCCTAAAGTAGATAGAATATGGGATATATGGGGTTCTTATTATAATATACCCACAGCTATATTTTTTTTTACCTAAGGGGACTATGGGGTTTGGGAGGCTTTGGGTTCAGGGTTTGGGGGTATAGGGTTTAGGGGGATGAGGGGTGTGGGGTATGAAGGGCTTTTTGGGGGTGAAGTCTATGAGAAACAGGACTGTGATCCGTGCTTACCCAAGGGCTCCAATGTAGTTCCTTTTTGGGTGTGTTATGTTTTTTGGGGTAAGGGGTTATAACTTACTACCCAAAAAGGAACTACATAGGAGGGTCTGGGTAGAGCTTCAGGGTACTTTTCAACCCACTTAAAGGCATATTCTGTGACTTAGGTCCGTCGAGTTGGTGCAGCTATAATTGGGTTATGCGTGCACTGACATGTATGGGTTCAACTAGTACCCCCCTCTATACTACCCCCCTAGGTTCCCCCTTAATTAACCTTAATCAAGCCTAATTNNAGTATAGAGGGGGGTACTACTGGAACCCATAAGGTTATGTGTGCACTGACATCCAAGTAAACTGGAGAAAGGACACCTCGAGTCGTGGGCGTTGGATCCTGGGACGTAGATACTAAACCCTAAGCCTTACCCAGAGGGTCCAAGGACCCAAATAATAGGGTTTTAGGGCCCAAATACTATAATGTTATAATATTGGGGCCCTAAAACCCTATTATTTGGGTCCTTGGACCCTTAGGGTTAACATATAAAGCATTTTAAGGACATTCGCGACGCCTGCTCCTGGATCTCCCTGGAAATTGTTGGGAAATGTTCCATTTTCGCGCAGTTATTTCAGTAGATGACGCTTTCACAGGGCACTGCGTAGCATACCGAGCTATATTTCTAGATAGTTCCAGACTAAACGCTGAAGTTCACGTCCAAAGCATCTTTTCATTTGAGATGTTGCATCATTGCATGCTGTCATTCGCTCTCGCACCATCTTGTCCTTGCCCACGTAGTTTAAAGTTTACGCGTGAAGGCCACAACAGTCAAGCATACGTGCTTCTCAGACTCTATAGTGCAGAAGCTTGAGTAAGCAACATTGCAATGTTATAGTCCTAGGTTCCTTGTAGAATCATGGTCTAGGGTACTGCATATGCATCTGAAAATCGCATCGCTCATTATTTATGCCCCTATTGTGGTCCCTGAGTGGTCCTACATTGGGTCCAAAGGCTGGTAGCAGGCAGTCACTGTTTCGAGGAAAGCGTAACACAATGTCACTATGTCTTGTTCCTCCTATAGACAAAACTAGATACTCCAAAACAATGGGTAGGATACCTGAAGCTTGCAGCCTTTTCGTCAATACCTACACTTCGGAATCTGGAATCCTAAGGGTCCAAGTACCTAATAATCATATGCTTACCCAAAACCTGTACTAAACTTACTATTACCCTTAACCCAAGTACCTAATTATTGGGTACATGGACCCTTAGGGTAATCTGCCCAGATCTGTGGGCTTGCACCCCAAACCCTGAGCCTCACACCTTCAACTGAGTCATTGCTGAACATTGCTACGTAATGACTGAATTAAACTCGCTAAGGGCAAGCCCTAAACCCTTAAGTAATTGTTGTCAATGATATTTCAAAGACTCAAGGAGGAACCATTCAATCCTAAACACATTAGACCCTAAACCCTAAACTCTAAACCCTAAAACCCTAGACCCTAAACCCTAAACCCTAAACCCTACCCTAAAACCTAAACCCTAAATCCTACAGGAGCTGGTGGTGGGCACGGTAGCCAAGCTTTGTGATGACAGATGGGCCTTCTGGGGCTGGCCGCAAGGAAGCATGGTGAAGGTGGTGGAGGCCTTAAAGGGGTTTGGGGTTTAGGGTTTATAGGGTTTGGGGTTTATAGGGTTTGGGGTTTAGGGTTTAGGGTTTGTAAGGTTTAGGGTTTATGGGGTATAGGGTTTAGGGTTTAGGGTTTAGGGTTCATAGGGTTTAGGGTTTATAGGGTATAGGGTTTAGGGTTTACAGGGTTTATAGGGTTTATAGGGTTTAGGGGCTTATAGTTAGTTGTCAGGGTTCAGGTTGAGGCTGCAGGGTTTGTAGGGTTTGCGTTCGGGGTTCACGGTTCAGGGCTCTTAGGGTTTAGAGGATCTGAAGATCTGGGTCTCGGATTGCGGGTGGCATGTCTGGGGTCCAGGGATACTCTGCGAGGAGGAGGAGGAGCTTTTCGAACTTCACCGTCCATTTTTTGGCGTGCCCTTGTTTGCAGGAATTCCAGCGCTTTGCCTATACCATGGGCATTCCCTGTTTGTGCTGCGCATTTCCTTCGTTCAAGAGCACAACTCTGAAGGGGCAAGTAATGAGCATGCAGGTATGTCTGAATACACGACTTCCTTCTGAAGACAATGCAAGACAAGCCAACACCAAAAATCTAAGCCGCTCTCAACGTCAAGGCGCAGCCAGTAGACAGAAATGCTCCTTCCCAAAGGGTCCATGTAGTTGTATAGTATTTACTAAGGGCCCAAAGAGGTTCCCATGTAGCTACTTTAGGACTGAAGTGTATACTATATAGCTACCCGGACCCTTTGGGCTTTCGCAGGTGCCTGATTCCGGTGATCTGGTTCGGGTGGATGCAAGCCCCTACGGCTTCTTCGCTAATCTTTTGTTTGAATTCGGCGGTTCTCGACATAGGGGTTCAAGGATCGGGGTTCTGGCATGCAGGGTTCAGGGTTGGTGGTTTGCAGGTTGAGGGTTGAATTCGAAGTTTAGGGTGTCGGACTTCCTTTCTTTGTCATCTGAGTCTTTGAAAATTGCTTATGAGCTTACAGCCGAGCATGGCGAGACTCGTTGAGACGCAAAGTGGAGTTTCAAGGTTGCAGTGCGGAGTGGATGTGAATCATGGTGTGTTTTGTTATGTGAGGTTTTATGTTTGGCTTGGGGCGCCTGCCCCGTCGTGCCCCATTTGGGGCCTGGCGTGATGAGGCTCATGTCGCTCAGAGGCTTCAGCGCATGGTTTCTCAGGCCTTGGGTCAGGGTTCTGACAGTGCATTTCTAGATGCTAGACTCTGGGGCCCAAGGTAGATGTGATTCGTAGAGTTATAACCTAAGGGCCTTCTGTTGGCTTGAGAAGCACTCATCAGGCTACTGAGGGTTCTTGTTCTTTCGCGAAGCATCTTTTTTCCGAGCATGCGTCGGTACAAGATAACCCTAAACCCTACACCCTAAAGGTGGAAGCACTTTGAGTGGAAGGTGCTACCGTTATCAACCCTGGACCCCATAACCCTAAGGGTCCATGTACACAATAATTAGGTACTTGGGCATTGGGTAGCAGTAACTATAGTACAGGTTTTGGGTAAGTATATCATTATTGGGTACTTGGACCCTTAGGGTAAGCCTGAAGCCAGAAACCTGAGGCCACCAAACCTGAAGCCCTAAACCCTAAACCCTAAACCTGAAGCCCCTTACTGAGGCGTTCCCCAAGAGCAGTTCTGGGTTGAGAGGAACCGGCTGAGGATCAAGGATGTTTGAGTGCAAGGGTTTAGGGTTTAGGGTTTAGGGTTGGGCTTAGGGTTCAGGGTTTAAGGCTCAGGGTTTCGGGTCTATGTAGGATCTTCTGCAAGCCGTGGCATTAATTAACCTCCCCTTTAAACACTGCTACTACATGGGGAGCATTGGAATGAGGGGGCGCGGCGCTTTTCGTTAGCGGAACTGAATAGTAATTGCCTGGCCAATCATATGCATTGTAGTCTACCGGAAACTGCACCAAAAAGGCTCGTGATGAAGGGTTGTGAGCTAGTAAGAATTTGCAAGGATAGTAGCAAGGGGTGATGAGGGTCCTTCTCAAGAACAGTGGAGGGGTAATTTTGCCAAACTTGCACATACGCACGTTTGCAGCCTAACAGGACCAGCTCAGCAGGAAGAAGCGTTCACGCAATTCAGAGGTGGAAGCACGGCTGCAGTCAGAGTTTGGACCCCAAATCGTAAACATCTTAGACCCTAAACCTCTAAACCTTCAACTTCATGTTTTACATTGGGTTAGGGTTTAGGTCTTAGGCTTTATTATTTAGAGTTTAGGATTTGGGTTTGGGATTTGGGGTTCGGGGTTTCGGACATGTGTGGCCTGCGTAGGGCTGTAGAATCAAATCCAAAACGTGGATCGTGGCAAGTTGTCAAAACTGCGGTCCTTTATCGGGTCCCCCTTATTGTAGCACTCCTAATGATCCAAAGTTTCCTGAACGGAACCCGAATCCTAAATACCTGAGCATCTGTAATTCATATGACCTAAAGTCTAAAGTCCTTAAAGGGGGGTTATATAGGGATTATATAGGGGAATACTATAGGGGTTACTAAGGGGGATACTAGGAGTTTAGACTATAGCTCATATAGTGAGGGTGTGGAGGTCCTATGTTCGAGACCGTGAGGAGATAAGTGGCATGGAGCCGGTACAGGACGCCTATAGTAGGGTTTAGGGTTTGGGGTTTCCGGTGCAGGACGTCTATAGAAACCCGATAATGATATTTCCAGAGTGGCGCTGCGCCCTACACATCCCAAGATACTATGGTAGTTTCCCAAAATAAGGGGACCCCAATATGGACCCCAAAATACTATAGTCCTTATTATAGGGACCCCCCCAAAGGGTACCCCTAGTTTTGGGAAACCCCCCTATAATCACCAGCCACATTTTAGTTTGGGCTCTCTGACATGCTCTCCTGGCTATCATCGCTTAGGCCCTTCGGGAGATCATGTGTACCATAGTCTAAACTCCTTAAAGGGGGTTATATAGGGGACTACTATAGGGGTTATTAAGGGGGATACTAGGAGTTTAGACTACAGCTCATGTAGCCTTCTTTGATGAGAGGGCTGCGGTATAAGGGAACCCTAATCTTCACAGGTCCCAGCATTGTCTTCACAATGACATAGACAGGTTTAGAGGCATTGTCATGCTGGTCGTGAGTACGACACTACCCATCGGAAGGAACCCAAACCCGGGAGCCCTGAACTTTAGCAGTCGTCTCAATCCCTGAACCGTTAACGCCTAAGTGAGTAGTTAACATGGGCATGCAAAGGTCCCAAGTATAAACGAAGATTGTATCTTCTACTTGTGAGTAGCACTTTCTGAAACAAATCTTGTTGTACTTGGTTTCTCGGTGGAGCCACACAAGACGCTAAATCCCAAAAGCCATCAAAAAACAGTTATGCCGTTATGCCCTATATACACTCTAATCTTATTTGCTTCAGATACAAAAGAAGATCCCTCACCTAAACCCTCAACTTACCTTTGGTCAGCTAGGAATGAAGGAATGGATCCTCACAGTAGTCCCTATATAGCCCATTATAGTCGTTTCCATTTTCTTTTCCATTCTTTCATTCCCAGCTAACCAAAGGCCAGTCAACCCTAGACTCGAAACTCTAAACCCTAAACCCTGAACTAAAAACCCCTAAACCCTTCACTCAAAACCCTACATCCAGAACCCTAAACTCAAAACCCTGAAGCTTAAACTCAAACCGCGTAGGGTGTACCTCCTGGCTTGGTGCTTCAGCGTGGGTCCGGAAGTATGGAGGTGGAGGAGTGCAGAAGCCCACCAAGTCTAGAGCCCTAAATGAGTAATATTTTGTTTGGGGAGATTATGGTACCCATTGTAGAGTAAGATTCTATCCTCCTTTTGGGGTGTAGTCTTTTATAGAAGGAATATAATCTTACTGGGTTGAACCACCAAAACACACTACTCAAATGAGCTATATATAGTCTAAACTCCTTAGATGGTTATATTGGGGTTATATTGGGATAAGGGCAAATAGAATTGAAACTACTATTTAGGGTTTAGGGTCAAGTGACGATCGCTCAAATGGTTCAGTGTTTAGGGGGTTTGGGGATGAGGGATCTATAAGAGCTTATACTTGTAGGGCTCGAAGGTTTAGGGCGTTCCGGCTTTAAGACTTTCATTGTTAAGAGTTTTGTGGTTGCCCATTTCTTGCGTGTTCAAGTTTTCAGGGCGGATGTCCTGCCTCGAAAGTAGGTAAGATGATGGCCCGACACGCATTACAAGCCCTAAACCCTAAACCCTAAAGAGCCAAGAAGGCTAGTATTCTACATTCGTTTCGGGTTCAGGGTCTCCTAGCCGATCTAACATGGAGCCCACGACGCACGTTACTTGCAAACCAGTTACAGAGGAAACTACAACGCAACAGGAACCTATCTGGGAGACTCATGAAGCCTCGGAAAGGGCAATACTTATGAGATACTTTTCAACCAGAATTTGGTTGGAAGCAATGCAGCCCCTTCAGGTAGTCTTTGCATGGACCCTTTTGGGGCTCCATATGGGTTTGGGAAATTATATCCCCGTGTACTTTAGGGATTCCATTTTCTCTTGTTGAATGGACTTATTTCAGAATATAACGGCAAGGAAGATCATCCCTTCTTCGTGAGCGAATAGGGTTTAGGGTTTAGGGTTGATAGGTAGGAAAGTAGGGAGGCCTTCGTAGAATTACCAGTTTCCCTTTTGCTCACGATTCGTGGAGGAAGCACTTGACACCCTGGTGCCTCAGCAATATTAGTGTACTGCTGACGAGAAATTCCTGCATGATTGCATATACATAAACCCCTTGGCACTATGGTCGCGTAGTATACTTAGGGTCATGCAGGATCGTAGGATACTCCTACAGTTGAACTTAAAAACACCCTGAGTAAAGCCCACTGTGGACATTAAACAGCTTATGGGCTGGGAGTTACGCGTGCAAAGGCTAAAGAGTAGTTTGTATTTTCTTGTCCATTTTCCCAATATAACCCCTATATAACCCCAATATAATCCCGATATAGACCCTATATAACCCATTAAAATAGTTTCCATTTCATTTTCCATTCTCCCAACATAACCCCTTTAAAGCCCCATGGCATCGGAGGGCATGATGTAGAAGCCGAAGGCCGATGCACATGGGGTCAAGGTTCACGCTGCCCATGCTGTATCCCCGATCCTTCAGAAGTGAAGACGTTAGGGAAGGTAGCTCAGAATTTGCATGTTTAATGTTTGTTTTAATCTGCTTGAGGAGGGGGTGCAAAGTGCTAGATTTTGTGTGTGTGTGTGGGAGCGTGGCAGGAGATTCCTGGTGGCCAAGCCGTCCTTGTCCTTCGCGAAGAGCGGGCGCGGGATCTCCTTTACCGTCCCGGGGAACACGTTCGCGTCAAGCAAGTTCACGAAGACGGTACAGTCTTGATTGGCTTCGCAGACGGACGCGAATCCTGGGTCCATGCCGAAGAGGTGTCCATGGTCAACACGCAGGCAGGCAGGGTCTTAGACTCAGCGAGCGTTGAAAATTTGGCAGTGTAGAAGGGTCCAGCTTTCATTTTGGGACCCCCGCGCCCCCAGGGGCGTGGGGGAAGAATACATCGGCACTCCAAAAGTTTCGAGCTACCGACCTACATGTGAGGGACTACATGTTAGACGGGTCCTGCGGAGGAGCGGAGGTCCTGAAAGACTCATTTCCACTGGCCAGGCTAGCGGAGTAATTTATCTACGTTTTAAAACTATAATGCTATTGTAGTTCCGGAGGACGCCTGGGGACCCTTGTGGAGGAGTCTACTGGGGAAGAGGGATATGTCGTGTTGTTACTTGCATGAGACCTGGGCTGTGATCTTCGGGTGGGTCGAACTTTCCGCACCCCGCAGTAGCCCCAAACCCAAAACGTTTTGGCTCCGAGCTTGCTCGGCCCTTCTGCAGCCCCAAACGTTGGTAATGAGGTTTCCTTCTCTTCCAAGGCCTCCTTGGTTACATGGGCCGCCACACTGCAAGCTCTGTCTGCTTACCACGTTTAGAAGACGGGATCGGATAAAAGAAGCGCTTATTTTTCACGAGGGGCAGGAACCAGGGAAATCGAATCATCGTACCACACCCAGTGCCCAGGAACGGAGGCTTGCCCAAAAGTCGTAACCAACAACTATCCATGCTAACATCCTGCGCGTTTCTGTCTGCGCATACATGCCAGCAAGGACTTGAAAGACCCTGCTAACACAGTCAGTCAGTAAATTTTGCCTGAGAGACCAAACCCTGAGCCTTACCTTGGGACCGTTCGACTTGCAGCAATCCCAGTCGGGGACTTGTGCCTGGATGCAGTACCTGGGCTAAGAAGTAGGGATGTTCTAGCCAAGCTCCAGCCTTAGGAGCGCCTAGTGCTGATGGAGTCTACAGGAAAATCTGTAGGTCTTCACGTGGGCTACTGTCAACAGTAGGGTTTCCAAGGCGACCAGTAAAAGAGGACATAGGGGTCCCTTCGGTAGTCTAGTATAGTTCCTAAAGTATCCCTATGAAGAACCCATGTACAAGAAATAAATCGAAATATTGCCTGTAGCTCATCTCGAAGGTTCCGAAAGCCGCAGGGCTGTCTAGATCGTCCCCAAACCCGAGCCAAAAAGACTTAACCGCGAGACTGAACTGCCGGCCATAGTAGTCGGTGTATTACTACTACCCCTATACAGCCGTAATCCAACATTCAACAGGGGGCTCCTGTTCAGGAACTTGACAATCCGCAGGGTGGAAGTGGCAGCGGTTCTGACCAGGCAGACGCCAAGCTTCTGGGTTTGAAGGTGTGAGGGTTGAGGATTTAAGTTGTGGAGTTTCCTAAGCCTTAAACCCTAACCCTTCTAATATATCCAAAGACATAGTCTATCTATTTAAAGGAGTTTCATGGCTTTGGCTGCAAGGCTCGCGTTGAAGAATTTATCGTTCAAAGCCAGCATGAGGCATGAGGTAATGGGTGCAGCTTCTCCCAAAGGGTCATACTATATAGCTACCTGGACCCTTTGGGTCTGCTATACCAGCCACGGGTATCATGCAGTTCTGCCGGCTGCTAGTTCGGACACGTACTTGTAGTTGCAACGTTCTTGTGTTGTAGTGTACCACCATCGTGGTTGCTGCTTTCACGCTGCAGCTTCTGTGGCAGGTCAGTGGTAGGAGAAGCATGCACGACGAGCATTGTTGACATTGCCACCAATGTATTCGTTCTGTCTCGGCGTGATTCTGATGTTGTTCTGGCATGAGTATGATGCTGCCTGTCATCATCATTGAAGATGATGCTGGCAGCTGCAAAGAAATGCTTATGACGACGACTGTGCTGAATGCAAGGCTTAATGATAGAACTGCCCATATATCGTGCATTTCCCAATGCTGTCACATTCCACATTAAACAAATATGCACGGCTAGCGCCCTGTGCGTGGCCGTGTCTCGGGGTGGCCAGCCAGCGAATAGCATTGCGCGCGTTGCCCAGACACTCTGGGTTGTTTGCTTTGGACCGCAGGAATCTGGGTAAAGCTCATGGCGACCGGAGAGGTTGTGAAAGAAGCTTGAGACACAGGACATACAGCATAATAGAAAATACTTGAGGGAAGCAGGTAAGGGCTCTGAAGATGCAGAACTCACTGCTGCATTCTTGGACCCTAAACCCTAAACTCTACACCCGAAGCCCTGAACCCTAAACCCTAAACCCTAAACCCTAAACCCCAAATCCTAAACCCTAAACCCTTAACCCTAAACCCTAAAGGTGCAAGGATCGGTCCGCTTCGGATCATCCAACAGACCCACTGGCTCCACATGAGCCATATTCTAAACTCCTTAAAGGGGGATATGGAGATTTCCCAAAATTAGGGGTACCATTTTGGGGGTCCCAATAATAAGGATTATAGTATTTTGGGGTCTATATTGGGGTCCCTTTATTTCAGGAAACTACCATATATAAGGGGGTATATAGTATACTATTATAGGGGTCATTAAGGGGGTTCCTAGGAGTTTAGACTATAGCACACATAGCATGCTAGGCCTTGATCTTCAGAACTCATTAGTGCTCTATCAGAGCACTGCTTCCCAAGGAGTTGAATCCAAGATCCTAATCCCCAACCCCTCAACCCTGAAGCTCAATTCGACATAAAAGTGTCTGAGGTGTCAATAACCACACAGGCATACAGACCCTAAACCCTAAACCCTAAACTCCCTCGAAGGCCGCCGCGCTTGCCACCTCCATGGAGGACCCGCGTTGGCTTCCGAGAGTGTGTTTTGATTCTAGAACTAGATAGAGATGTACAGTTATGTTTGCCGGAGGTACCTGCCAGGGTTAAGTTGATTAATGAGGGTCTAGGGAAGAGGATTATTACCCTAAGGGTCCAAGGACCCCAAAAATTGGGTCTTAGGGCTGAAATACCATAATATTCATGGTGTTTGGGCCCTCAAACCCTATTATTTGGGTCCTTGGACCCTTAGGGTTCGGATGCAGGGATTGGCTCTAGGTTTGCGATTTCTCGGGCCCTTGGAGACTTTGGGGATCTATGGGGATTACACGAGGATTTTTGGGTCTGGGAGTCATTGTGAGAAACTCCCAAGGTACCCAGGTTCGAGTTAGGGAGTACAAAGTTTAGGATCTTTGCCTTGAGGATTTCATTGTGAGTTTTGGCCGATTTTGTTTCAAGAAATTGTGATGGGCTCCCTACTACCCCCTACGTTCCCCCTCAGTTGGCCTTCAGGGTTCAGCATTGCGAGGGACGGCCGGGCCTGATCAAAATCTAGTCCTTCTCAGATACACAGCCTCCTCTTAGACTTCAGAGTTTAAGGTTTAGGGTTGAGAAGTGGCTTGGGCTGTGGAGGCGAAGTGGGTGGATCGAATAGGAAAAGCTTTTAGCAGGAGACTAGTGGTAACCTCAACCCTCGTAATAAGGAGTCTGTAAGAGTCAAGTCATAGTTGCACTGTCGTCGATGGAGGAAGTCTTTGACCACTTAAGATCCCGCCCCCATAGATTTTAATTTTCGCGGTATGGAGTATGAAAGTACAGCTCATTTCGGGTCCTTGCTGAAGTCCCCTTATTAGCATCAATCTTCTAAGGAGGACCAAGTTAAGGTACCATTTCTGCACGTGCACTCCAATACCGTGTGCCTAAACGATCAAGGAGAACGGGCTTATTTGTTCTGTTTGTTGCTTGCATTGGCCCTGAAACCATTGTACAGTGACTTGGAAAGTGTTGGCAACCCCCAGGATTAGGACCCCACCATATTGATACCATAGCTATGGGGACACTCTTATTGCCACCTAGAGTGAGTTTGCTCATGAAATTCAATTGCCGGAACAACCCTCGTATACTTAGTCGTCGTAGTTCCCAATAATTCAACACAGCGGGCTATTCCGCGAGCCACAAAAGTCTAGACACCTGAACCCCAGAAAACCCTGAACCCTAAGCGCTAGGCCGTAAATAATAAATCCTAACATTCAACCAGACCCCAAAACATATAGGATCGTCTGAAGATCGTTTGCAGGGTCGACCCCCCCGAATCCTTCCACAATGCTGGAGAAATCCCTCTAGGCACTTGACCCTATATGCACCCGACCCTAAAACCTACGTAGCCCCGTAGCCCCTTTCACGAGCTGGGCGGACTGTACCCTTCGAATTCTAGCGCTGTGATGGTGTAGGCTTTCTTCCCACCTAGACCGTAAACCAGAAGCCTACAACCCTAAACAACGTAAACCCTACAACCCTACACCTTCAGAACCTAGACCCGAAAATCCCAAACCCTAAAACACCTGAAGCTCTCAAACCCTAAAATCCTAAGCCCCGAACCCCCCAAGCCCTGAAACCCCAAAACCCTAAAACCTTAAAACCCTACACGGAGTACCTCCTTAGGAACCAGTTCATTCGCATAGGATGGTGATGTGGATGCCACCGGGAGTTCCTCCGATCAGGCAGGGGGGAGCCATGGGTGTTGGGGTTTGATGCTCTAGGGCTTACCCAAGGGCTCCAATGTAGTTCCTTTTTGGGTTTGTTATGGCTTCTTGGTAAGGGATTATAATATACTATCCAAAAAGGAACTACATAGGAGGGTCTGGGTAGGGCTTAGGGCTTTAGGGCTCAGGGGTCTTAGGATGTTCAAGGCTTTATTGCTCGTTTTTTTTTTGCTGGTTCAAGGGTTCAGGGGTCTTAGGGTTAAGGGCTTTAGGGTTCAGGGGTCTTCGAGTTTATCGCTTTTGGGGCTGTAGGGGTCTTAGGCTTTTGGGCTTTCGGGGTTTTAGGGGTCTTAGAGCTTTAGGGTTCGGGCGGGTTCGGGTTTGGGGTCTAGAGTCTAATTTAGGGGATTGATCCAGGACAGTTCCAGGTGGGTAG
>CAJNIZ010033335.1:284483-299907 GCA_905231905.1 Symbiodinium pilosum | reverse complement strand
GTGGGGGTGGGGGTGGGGGTGGGTGTGGGTGTGGGTGTGGGTGTGGGTGTGGGTGTGGGTGTGGGTGTGGGTGTGGTGTGTGTGTGTGTGTGAGTGTGTTTTTTTTTGCGGTGGTGGGGGAGGGGGTGGGTGGGGGCTTTGGGTTTCATGTTCAGGGTTTTTGAGGTGGGGGTTTGCTTTTACAATGGTTTAGGGTTGTGGGTTCCAAGTACATGCAAAATGTGGCTTCCGGACTGCACCTTCTCAGAAGTCATCGCAGCACTTGGGACAGAACACAACCGCGACCTGTCCAGGTTTGAAAAACTCAAAGTCCGTTGGCCTTCAACACCAAAGTCCAGGCATCGGCAAGCGAATAAGCCTGCCGCGCAAGAAAAACCCTAAAAGCTTGATCTTAGACCTTATGCCCTAATCCAATTTCTAGACCTGCGAACGCTGCACACTTCTTGCGTGCTTTCTCGATGTGGCTCCTGTGAAGGACCGAACCACCGAGAAGTGCGTACTGGCCATCGTCGGAAGAAGCGGAGATCACCAAGATGCAGGTGCCCGCATTCGTAAGCGACATGGGAATTTCTCAGTATTCAGCTCTATGGTCCTTGTTGGGGCCCTCCGTAATCCCCTTGTATCGTCCATACATTTGTGGGGGTACCATTGCTTTGCGAGTAAGGCAAACATACCTTTGAGACTTGATGTCTAGGGGTTGAAGCTCGGCCCTAGGAACCGAGCTCCAGAAATGCCTACATACACTCAGGCCCCAAAGTATCTAGATACCGTAGGCACCTCTTGTGCACACCGTATGGATACTTGGATCTAATGGAAGTTCATCTGGGTAGTTTGCCCCACATCAGCCTTGTTTAATGTAGCCCTTATACCTTCTAGTATCCCGATAAAAGCCTTCAACCCTAACATAATTCCAGATGAGCCATTGTCTAAACTCCCTAAAGGGGGGGGTATATAGGGGATTAAATAGGGGACTACTATAGGGGTTATTAAGGGGGATACTAGGAGTTTAGACAAACCCTAAACCCTAAACCCTAACCCACCCTAAACCCTAAACGAGCGCCAAGCTGGCTGGAAGGTGACGACCTGGCTGGATCAGCTAAAAGTGGTGAAAGGCAACTTCCCTGGCGTTAGCTTTCACCCGGTTCGAAGAGTTCAGGGATAATGTAGGGTAATAGAGGAGTTACATAGGGATAAGGGAAAAGATAATGGAAATCACTATTTAGGGTTTAGGGTTCAGGAATTTGGGGCTAAGGGGTCGCCAGGTAAAGATAGTTCACAAGTGGGGAGGGACATAAGTTTTCTGGCTTTAGCCCTAAGCCCTAAGCCCTAAATAGCGTGTACCTAGACCCCGGGAGAAGTGGGTTATCAGTTCCCTGGCTTTAGCCTACATACCTAGACCCTCCATGAACCCCATTAATGGGTCAGGGTTGAGGATTCAGGGTCTCGGCATTCAGGCAAACATGAGGGGTAGTGGCGGGTCTAGGCACGTAGACCTCCCAAAGCTGTGTAACTGCCCCGTAGACTTCCCAAATACCTTCAATGATAGTTAGTAACTCCGAAATGATGACGGGCCTAAAGGGGATTCTTATGTGTATTTTGGGAGGTCCAAGTACGGAAGTTGAATGTTTTAGATGAAGTCATGAGCCCCTGAACCCTAACCCCTACCCCCCAAACCATGTATAACCCTCTATTTCAGCACAGTCTCATTTATCTTCTCAGATCCTAAACCTTAGGCGCTACAACCCTAAGCACATAAAACCCTAAACCCTCAGCCCTGGACCCAAGTCAGCTCAGGCAAGATGATCCCGGCTGTGGTAAAGGAGCTCTCCCAGCCGGTACGGAAAGTGTCGGATGACGACCAGGATGAGACACTGCTTCCCACAAAGGGTCCAGCCACCTCGTTGGTCCCGGTTTCGGGATTAACCCAGACCCCTGATGAATAAACCCCCCTCCCCTTAATAGGGATTATAATAGGGATCCTAATATTGAGGCCCTTAAAGGGAGGGGGTTTATTAATCATGGGTCTACATTAGGGTTTAGGGTTTAGGGATGTAGCTATCTGGAGCTTTGGGCTTGGCGAGACGCAAGGCATCTAAAGCAAAGCAGTACTTCGGATTGTCCGCGCGTTTGTGGCGCCTGTTGCTTTTGGGTTTAGGGTTTAGGGTTTGGGGTTTGGGGTTTAGGGTTTAGGGTTTAGGGGTTGCCTTCTCTTCGGGCAATTGCCTCATCAGCAGGTGCTTAGCCCTCTAGTGTGCCACAACTACGTACAGGAACTATACCTCGCATTCGGTATTCAAAAGCCCTGCATGCCCCTAAGTATGGTAAGTATCGGGACATGGGGAAGAAAAGTATCACGAGGCCATCCAGCTCTTCCATCTGAGCAAGAGGACATATGTTGTTGAAAGCTGCTTTTCCCCTGAAAAACACAAAAGTCCTACACCCCGAAACTCACAAACCTCTAGTCTAAACCCTCAACCCACGTCCCTAATTCCCACAAGCTCCAAGAGCCTACATCCCATAAATACCCCTTAGAAGCCTTCGCCTTTTCCGAAGCTGGAGGGGCTGGCCAACTCGGGGGATACCCCAGTTGCAACCTCTGGCTGGCTAGGTCGGCATGAGCCCCAGCACGAAAAATCCAAGCCAGAGGCTTTTGAGTTCTCTTTCGGACAATATGCCTTGGAAGTATCGGAAAGATGTATGTTCATTGAATTCCAGGAAGATTGCTTAATTGAGGCATGTTGTGGAAATTAGAGAACCGCCGCTCAGCTGCGTGCTGGTGCAGTGTAAGCACTTCATCAGCGTCTCGAAAGATCATTGAAGCAGCATGCCAAGCACTAGGAACATCTTCGTTTCAAGCCCTTGGCAGGAGTTGCAGGAGATCAAACGGCAGGCCATTGACGCCGTGAAGGCGTCAGGGGAAAATGCTGTATATGATGTAGGGCCCTATGACGCAGAATGCGGTTCACGTGGTACATAAGCAGGGTCTCCATGTATTGAGTACATCATTGGCAGATGATTTGGGGTGGATCATGGCTTTTCCATAGGAATCTGAGGATGAGAGCTGGACCCTACACTGCAGAGTCTGGACAGAGTTCTGCAGGTGTGCCTTTCTGAACTAGCTCTTCGCACAAATGGAACTAGACGCCTGCAGACTTTTCATCCTCCCAATCCATCGATAGGCCCCCACGGTCCCTAAAATAACCCCTCCATTTTGATTCGAAAGAGCTTCAACATTAAAAGTTGGGCGAAGAGGAGCCGAGACTTGCAGGGTCAAGGGGAAAACCTTATACTCCCACGGGGAGAACTGCTATATTACTTGGCTTAGCTATAGCTTTTTGAACAAACTTTCGCGAGTACCCTAATTACTCCTAACAGTGTTTAGGGTTACTGGGCTGCTTCGAGCCACACAGTGGGAGTCTTGGACATCAGTTTGATTTCATGCTTTACATGCTCAAGCCCTGAATCCCTGAGCTGGTTCCCGTTAAAGTTGGCGGTGTAGATACTTCCCGCACAACTTTTCCAAGTTACTCAGATTCAGGGTGCTCGCAGCTCTGGTTAGTGTTGGGATGCGCACTGTCGCATCTGCGCAACTGCACGCCGCAAGCAACAAAGAAGCAACACCCTAAGCCACATAAACAAACAAAATCTCCAAGGTCCTTACCACAGGCCCCTAGGGTTTAGGGTTTAGGGTTTGAGCCCCTGCCTGTCTCTCGAGTCCTAACTATGCGGCCCTTATCGGCTCGTAGTTTTTTGAGGGTATGAATGATGGAGGTCTGAGGACCCCAAGAGAAAGGGCTTATACCGGGGTCCCATACTTGATTTCAGCCGTAAGCTCCAACTCCTAGCCATGCAGGGAGTCCTGGACACCGGGCGGCTGGCCTGCTATGACGCCAGGCTACTACAGCAGCCGAAATACTTACCGAGATTATGGGAATTCTAGGTATTCCCAATGTGATACAGTGATATACTGGGTGAGGAGATATACGATAACCCCATTTTAGCGTGTACAGGTTTACGGTACCTGGGCTTAGGGTGCAGAATGTTCCCACTGATCCGTTCATGTCCACTGTCACTGCATTAAGAGCCTAAATTCTAAACTGAAAGCCTTGTCCCGAAGAAGGATCCAGATAGCCCGATGTAGGTACTATTTACAGACTTTGGAGCCCAATGTAGGTATCATCTATAGACTTTAGGGCCCAATGTAGGTATTATTTGTAGATTTTAGGGCCCAAATGTAGTTATTGTTTACAGACTCTAGGGCCCAATGTAGGTATTACTTCTATGCTTGGATCCCTGGCTTCTTCCCATTAGAGACCGCAAGCCAGACGGATCCTTTTGATTTTGGATAAGGCTGTGGGAAGATCAAAGCTCTGGTTGAGATAAGCCCAATGGGGTTTTGTCAATGGTCTAGGGTTTAGGGCTTGGGATTTGGGTAGGTTTGGGGTTTAGGGTCTAAGCAAAAGGGGTTAAACAGTCGACCTACTCTAGGGGTTATTCAGGGGATACTAGGAGGTGAGACTATGGCTCAATGTGTTGTTTTCTTGTTTGACTGGATACCGCGGTAAAATACGGAATGAGCAATACAGAGAGGTAGTGAGTAGAAACGTGAGGAAGCTTGTTTACGATTTTTCCTACCCCAAAATCGAACCGAAATTCTTTCAGCAATGGGCGCTCCAGACCCTACACCTAAACCCTATGTTAAGCGTCAACCCTTGCCCCCAAGCCCTTATAAGGCCCTTGGGGTACCCTAACCGAAAACCCTAGACCCTCGATCAGAAATCTCCTGACAAGGTGGCAGGTCATGTAAGAAAACCCTAAACCTTAGGAGGACCCCCCACCCTGTAATAGTGGTATAATAGGAATATACGAGGACCCTAAGATAATCCCTATTATCCCCCTATAGTCAGGGGGTCCACCTAACCTAGACACTAAACCCTAAACAGTAGCTTCCATTTTCTTTTCCATTATCCCTATATAACCCCTATATAATCCCTATATAATCCCTATATAATCCCTATATAATCCCTATAACCCCTGTACCCCAAACCCTAAACCCCTAAACCCTAATACCTAACCTAGACCCCTGGTCAGAAATCCCCTGATCAGGTGGGAGGTCATGTACACCCTCTGCGAGATGATGGGCGCCCCATTCGCCCGCCTAAAGCTGGAGGAGAGTGATTCTGAGCTCCAGGCTCTCCAGGCCCCAGGGGACCTTAGGTGCCATTGGGGTTTTCTACATGGAGGTGCAATGAGTTTACAATACCGCGGTCATACTAGCAGTTGTAGACCGTTTGCCCTAAGGGTCCAGGGACCCAAATAATAGGGCTTTAGGGCCCAAGTACTAACAATTTTAGAGTACCTGGGCCCTAAAACCTATATACCCCTATGTAGTCCCCATATATCCCTAGAGATGCCCCTATAACCCCTTTCAAGGGACCCTATTATTAGGATCCTTGGACCCTTAGGGTTTGTATGAGGTTTAGAAAGCCGTCTGAGATCGGGCTTTTCCGGGAGAAGGGATGGCATCAGACTTGCCAGATCCGTGACCGTAAACTTTAATCCTTAAACATTTAGTATAGGTAAAAGGGACCCCCCCCATCATCCTCTCATAATCCCTACCTGGACCCCCACAAGTATGTAAAATGACGGCCTTCATGGCTGTCATTTTGGACTTAGGGCTATGATTTTACATACTTTTGGGGTTTAGGTATAGACCCGAAGCCCGAACCCTAAACCCCTTAACCAGCAGCCCTTAAACCAGAAACCCTGAATGCTAGGGTACCCAATGAAGACGTCTGTGTCTTTGTGGCCCATAGGTGGTCCCCCACAAGCCAGTGATGACAAGGGACAACTGAAATTATCTGCGGCCCCTCGATATTCCGACCATATTACCATTTGAACCATTTGTATTGGGTACTGTCCCCACCCAGTAACAGTCTATATTAGGGGTCCTACTAAGGGCTATATATAACAATATTATAACTATTATCCAACTGTTACTGGGGGGGGGGCAGTACCCAACATTTGTAACTAGTAGACGAGGGCAGGTCACCTGACTAAAGTCAGTGCGAAACCATCAAGTCAACAGTCACCCCTAATATCATCAATCATGGAGCAGGACCCCTGTAGGCCCCGTATTGATCCGGATAAGGATCCGTATTTTAGAAAAAAGTCGTAGAACAGGTAGGAAGCCCGACTTTCCCGAACAACTTCTCCTATAGGCCAAAAATTAGGGGGTACCATTTTGGGATAAGGATGAGAAGATTCTGGGGTTTAGATTGGGGTTCCCCTATTTTGGGAAACTACCGTATACAGGTTGGGCCCAAATGGGTTCTAGTTGCATATGTCGGGGCCGAACTTGCTTTCTGTGACCCCCACAGCTAGATCAAAAAAACAGCTACAGCCTATACTCAAGGGCTCCAATGTAGTTCCTTTTTGGGGTTGTCATGTTTGGGGTAAGGGATTAACGAACTACATAGGAGGGTCTGGGTATAGTTATTCCACAGCAGGTCGAGACATGTCCAGACATAGGATGCGGTTGGTTTGCACAGCTAGACTCCAACAGCCTTTTGTGCGACACCCCCATATGGAAGCGGGGGCCAGGTTTTGGATGCGCCTTTGCAAGCCATCGCATCAAGATCCCGACATCCTCATGTGACAGCTTACGCCTACAGGGTTTAGGGTAGTTTAGGGTTTAGGGTCCTCATCTGACAGCTATCCCAAACACCTTCTGCACAAAGCCCTGCTGGCCCCGAACCAGAATCTGAATTTCCCAGATCCTATGCACATGCTCGGAAGTATGCCTGAGCCCCGTTTTGACATCTTCAAAACATTGTACAGCCTACCTCTCAACCCTGAGCCCTAAGCCTATTGCGCGCAGGCAAGCGTCTGGGTGGAATGGCTGTCCTGGATGGACGAAAAGCGATGGCTCCAGGAGCAGCTGGAGAACCCGGAGCAGGTGGAGACTTCATAGTATTAGGACTGATGGTGGTAATGTGAGAGTAGTAGCAGTAATCCGGATAGGAATAGTCATAGTCATAGTAATAGTACTAGTAATAGTCACAGCAATAGTAATAGAAATAGTACCAGTACTAGGAATAGTAACAGTACTAGTGACAGTAATAGTATTCTAAGGTTTGGGGTTTAGTGTCTGCCCCGCTCACATGGTGTTTAAATCGTCGGGTTACTCAGGAGCCAGACAATGCTTAGGGGTCTGCGCTTGCAGTTTTTGCCACTGAGGCAATTTGCTTAGAGCTCAAAGTAGACATCTCCAGCTTGAGTTGTTCTGAGAATTACAGGCCCCTGTTAGTTATGAATTATAGTCTGGCGCCTAATATTTAGAGGTACCCAAATGGGACCCCAACTGAAGAGCCTCCGGCTCAGCGCGCCGACCCTGAGGCGGAGAAGTCGCGAACGCAACGACGGCGTCAACCCTAAACCCCATAAACCCTAAATGCCTAGACCCTATACTTTGATGTTTTCAGCAGCTGGCACAAGACCAATGGGCGCGCAAATGAATTCAAGCTAGGCTGCCAGGACTCCGCAGCCTTGCTGTTTTCAGTGGCTGCGCGCGAAACCAACCGGCGCAACAAGCCAGGTTGCCGTTGAAAACGTGGCCAGGTCTTCATGAGAGCTGGAGGGAGCACCCTGATGAGCATATTCAGCTGACCTGGGCCGGGGCCTTCAGGGGTCTGGGGCCCGGGGTCTCAAGGGGGCCTTGTATCTACACAAAACGTCTTTTGAATAGGTGGAAGTCGGCTCCCCAGCGAAACACAACCGGGATACGCCCCCTACCCCCTTTTTTTTTGGCCTGTAAGGGACAGAAGAAGAGGTTTTCCTCCGGAAACCATCCAACACCAGAGGTCGGCGGATTTTGGGAACTACCCACATCATGCTTTCAATTCAGATGTTGAACGATTGTCCTTGCGATATGGGTAAGGTAGGGGTCCCATCCATGCTGCAGCGCTATACCAGGTTGCTGCATGTTCGCGCTCAGGCTTGACATGTCGTTTCGGATTGCTGGTTGCGCACTCATGCCCTCTTTGTCTCGTGAGTATGCTTCGTCAACACAAGAATGGCTTGAGGGCCTAAACGAGCGGCTACAGGAATATTGCCCCCTAGGTTCAAGAATCCACTCTTCTGCATCTACGGCTCCAAGAACCTTTTGCCCAGTCCATTGTCAGATATAGGGCATTTCATGCAAGTCATGGGGGGAGCCCAGCAGAGGGGCTTCAGGCTGACATGACTATTTTCAAGAGATCATAGGAGCATGTTGCAGCTGTTCTGTTCGTTAGTGGTAGGCTTTGCTATAAAGTCTTTTGATGTTCCATTTCGTTTTTTGGGGGGGATAATATATGTATATATATATATATATCGCCTATGCCTCCCTTATTTCTTCAAATCTCATGGTTTACTTTCCGTGAACACGAGAGGTTGTTCAGGACACCATGGACATGGGATCCAGGGCATCCGGCCGTGTGAACGCCTCGGCATCTTGGCTACCAAGGGAAGCTTCGTACAAGTCCTGAAGCAGTTTACGGCTAGGGTTGGATCCTATAAGAGTCATATTGATGGTTGTCAAAATTATGGTCCCGGTTTAGGTCCTTATTATAATACGTCACCAAATATTTAGGGTACGCACAAAGGGACCATAATTCTGACAACCACCCATATGAAACGCAGAGGGTTCTGATTTGGAGCATCGGCGCCCGTTTTGAGGGAAATGAATTTGCACATGCATATGGATGCATAGTGGTGGCCTTGTGGCATGCCCTTTCTGTCCAAAGACTCCGTGAGTGCCAAGCTGCTGTCAACGAAACAAGCCCTGTAGGGCTCCACATGACCAAATTTACATACATCCCTCCCCCCAACACCCACCTTACAACCAACCCTACAGAAAGCGTAAGAAATATCAGTTACCTTGTCCTTTGGGAAGACGGCAATGAACCATCAGTGGTGGAAGACGTTGATCCAAGTATCATGACCTCAGACAATCCCCGTAAATGCTGACTCCAATACGAAAGCATTGCAGAAAGCCCTAGTTCAGACCTAGCAATAACTAGATTAGCCAGAAGAAGCCTGACAAACGCAAGGGGTCCAGACGAGAAGATTCAGGGTTTTGAGTCCGTTTCGGGTCGAGTTCTTTGTAGGCGCTGTTAGGCGAACATGTAGGATATGTTCATTAGGATTTATGAGCTTGGGATTTGTAACCAAGCTTCATGTATGTTCTCTTGTAATTAACTTTGTTCCTGCGGTCCTTATAGGACATGAGCAATACCCCGACCCTTGACCCCATTCAAACCCAGCAAATTGGACAACCTAATCCTTATCACGCCTGACCTCCAGAGGATCAAGAATTCTGACCATCCTTAGCCCGTAGTATATTATTAGAGATTTCTCCGAATCTACAACTACTTATGTATATGTACATATCCATATACTGTTCATGCATTTGTTTGTGCGTATATTACATGTGTATATGTATAGTCCTCCTTGAGTAGATGGAATATGGCTTTGGGTATATTATAATAAGATCCCTATATATCCCATATTTTATCTACTCAAGGGGGACTGTAGACTCTAAAGTCTAAACTCCTAGTATCCCTCTTAATATCCCCTATGGTAATCCCCTATATAAGCCCCTATATAACCACCCTTTAAGGAGTTTAGACTATAGTACATATATATATATATGTATGTATGCAGTCTGTGGAGCGGTGTTCAATTTTCGGCAAAGGGTAGGGTACCGATAGCAGCTTGTCAGAGACCCAGGTCATGAAGGCAGTGCAAAAGCTCATCTGACCCTCCGGCTAACATAGAAGAGTGTGTCTGTGCGAGGGTTTAGCTTTTAGGATTTCGAGTTTGGGATTAAGGTTGGTTTACAGTAGGGTCTGGGAATTTAGGGATTTCATCTCAATTTAGCTAGGAGTTTATGTTAAACTTTAAACCGTAACGAAGGCAACTTTGCCAAGAAGTTCTCAGACGGCTTTGTCAAGAAAACTGGCGATTGGTTTCTGCAGCAGATCAGAAGGCTCTATGACGACCAGTGGGGTGTCGTGTGCCTTGGCAGAGTTTCCCCTAAGGGTTCAAGTACTCAATAATTCATAATTAGGCACTTGGGTATTGGGCAATAGTAATTACAGTACAGATTTTGGGTAAGTATATGATTATCCCGTACTCGGACCCTTAGGGTAAACTGCAACACCCTATAGTAGTCTCCAGCTTTCTTTTCCTTCCATAGGTCACTAAACCCCAAACCCTACACCTCTGGCAGCGCAGGGTGGAGCATGGCATCCGCGGCTTTTGCACCTTGTTCCGGTACAAGGACGTCCGAGCTGATTACTGGCTGCTTGTTGCTGGCCAAGATCCATGACGACCTCACCCGACCTCACCTTGAAAGGTTGCTTATATAGAAAATACTCGTAAAGAGGCATGGCCCGCCTTTACTAGGGAATGGAATATTGACTTGGAAACTAACATTGAAAATCATGGAGTTTGGAGGGTTTGTAGGGACATACCATGTAGGGTTTGATCTTAGGGTTAGCTTGCTGGATGAGGAATGGAAGAGAACACGGAGACTGTCATCTAGGATTTAGGGTCTAGAGAATCCGACAGGAAATACAGACTGTTCTGCTATTGAGTGCGGGTATATCATATAGGGACGATTGTAGGGATCCCCCTATTCCCTACTAACAACTTGTAAGATTTTGGAATGTGGCGCGGAGCTGGGTATATGGATGATCTAGGATGGCACAGGGGATGACATGCGGAAAGATATCAATTTCCGGGTTGTCGGGGTTCAACTAGTTGCACCCCTAAACCCTAAACCCTCAACCCTAAACCCGAAACCCTGAAACCTATACTCTAAACCCTACGCCCTAAACCCTAAACTAAATTCTAGAGTTCTGAGGCCTTCAGGCTTCAGCTTTCGTGTCAAGATTCTGGTTTGGAACTCTTGTAAACAAGTGCTTGGGGTTAGGGAGGGGGTAGGGTTTAGGGTTTAGGGCGTCACTTGGTACAGTCCATGGTCTTGTCTCCGCAAGGATGCTTTGCCCGAAGCAATGAGCTTTGAAGCAGGATTTGTGTGGAAAGGAATAGCTGTATCTTCTGCTATCCCAGGATCTGTTTGTCGTGTGTGTGTCGACCGGTATGCATGAAGAGTTGCCTGCCGGGTTTTGTATCACAGTACCGGGACAGAAATAGAAATCTGAAAGGGAAGCCGTAAACCTCGATTACAAGCGAGAATGTAGTGACAGACCCTGCTTGGGTCAGGGGGACTTCGTAAGTAGGTTAATAATCCCCACAACGCATATAGTAAGCCTAATTATCCTCATTTTTAACCTACTTACTAAGTCCCCATACCCTAAACCCTCAACTCTAATTAAAACCTAAACCCCCCCTAGACCCTCCAAGTAAGCCCCACAACTCTGACCTTAAACTTTAAGCTGCCTACCAGGAGCATCGTGAGATGTTCAGCGTCTCGCTGGTGGGCAACCGCAACAGCGTGGGCGAGTGCCTTGCAAATCAGTTCATAAAGATCTTTGACAGCATGCAAAGAGCACGGATTTTTTGGATGGCCTGAGTAGTAGTAGTTTCCACCTTTTGTGCAAGCGCTGGCGATCCCTGATTTTTGGGCTTATAGAGACTAGAAAGGGAACTTGATGCAGACTACCCAGGTGCTTCCGCGAGGATGTTGAGAAGCTGATCGAGGAGACCTGTTAGCACAGTTGGGGAGTCCTGATTTGGACGTTGGGCGTTACAGGTTTGGCTTTTAGAGCCTGCTGAGCACACCAATATGGGGATTTCCCAACAGTATGTGCTGGGGTCCCCATTATGAGGACTGTAGTGTGTTGGGTTTATGTTGATTGGGTCCCCCTATTTAGGGAAACCAAAGTATAAACATCAAAGAGCCACTGGGGTATAACGTAACGGCCAAGGTGATAGAAACTTGGTTCGGTAGCCTCATAGGCTTCGCGCGGCTGCAGCTAGGTAGGGCAAAACCCAAGTTATAGCTAGGTAATATCACCATCCACTAGAGTTAGTTACCCGCATAGGTAACACTTGTGTGGTGATATGCCTCCCTAGCGCAGGAGATGCAAGCGATGCAGATGGAGCAGGAGGATCGGTGCTTTGACAGCATCAACAGGCATCACGGGGAAAGGGTTTAGGGATTAGGGTTTAGGGATTAAGCTTTAGGGACTGACGAAGTTGCTGCACTTGATTTTTTGTTCGTGGGCGCAGGGAGATGTCGGAGTCGTGAAAGGGCTATGTTCAGATTGCAGGAGGCCAGTTACTTACCCTAAGGGTCCAAGGACCCAAATAATAGGGTTTTAGGGCCCAAATACCATTAATGTTATGTTCCACTGTCTGGCTCTGTCTGTGTCTAGTTGGCTTCAGCGTGGCCCTCGACATGTCCAGATGTCAAAATAGTCTCAAAATAGTCTACTGTGGAAGCCTGAATACTTACTGATATTCTCCCCACATACCCTTTATGTAGCTATAGGCTATAGTAAAATGTAGCGCATTTCCTGTGTCCAACTGCTTAGGCGCCCAAATTAAACATAGAGTGAAGCCCAGCCTCCTCCAACTTTCTCACAGCGCTAGGTTCCCTGTAAGATTAACAGGGCAAATTGCAACCACCCCAAACGGTGGCTTATATACAATACGGTCCCAAAAAGTCTGGAGACCGTGTTTTGTGGTGAGTACTTAGACACGGGGATTTCGCAGAATAGTCTCTACATGATACGTGAGGGGTGCCTCTATAGTCCCACAGCAGGACAAAGGTTTGTTCCACTGGAAGATCCTCTACAAGCACATCCAAAAACCCCTTCCCCCCCGCCTTCACCAGGACCTCCGTCTGGAACAATTCAAGCATTACAATTTTTATTCTAGTGTCACAGCTATACACTATAACGTACTCCGCGTGCTCGGCATCATGCACGCAGTCAAGCGCGACGAAACAATTCATTCCCTGTCACGTAATCTCATCAATCCTGATCCCTATAGAAACCCGTATAGCCAGACCCTCCTATGTAGTTCCTTTTTGGGTACTATACTATAATCCTTCACCCACACACCATAACAAACCCAAAAAGGAACTACATTGGAGCCCTTGGATAAGCCCCAGAGTCCCTAAGAGCTCCCCGTTTAAGAACCCTCGCAATCCTCATCCATGAGAAAGGTTCTTGCATGAACAAACTGCTTGGCGTTTATCAATTATGGGCTCTTTACCCACCTTCCATATATGTATCTACACATATATATATATAGATGTATATGTATGTATATAGATTACCGATACCAGCCCGTTGGGTTCCCCCTTGGAAGAGCCTATTCTTGGGTAAATCCTAAACCCTGAGGCTAATTAAGGGCAACCTTAAAGGGGGGACGGGGAGAGTATGACGGGGTGGTCAGGAGGACCAGTTTCGAAAAGGAGGGGATTGGCATCCCTTTAGTTTTCCTGGCACGATCTCCTATCATGGAAGATAAAAAAAGAGTTTGGGGTTTAGGGTTTAGGCTTTAGGGAACTGGAGGGAACTTGTAAAACGCTGTGCCAGAGGAAGTTGTATAGTTCTACAAGGAAGTTCATGCTTTACAAGGAACAATGTTGAGCCAAGCCGTCGCAACACAGATGTTAGTGTAGGGTGGTGGCCAGGTCCATGTTGCAACTGCTAGGGGAATTAGAATATTTCAGCAGTTGCTGACGGGTTCGTACATTCATTCCCTGGCAATCCCTATCTGTGTTTATAGTCATGGTGGGTGAAGGGTTGTGTAGGTAATTAGTGCCTCTCCTTTGGCACTCCGGGCTGCCGCAACCCACATAAGTATTTTCCCTGGTCCGAACAGCAGTGAGCGAACTTCCCTTAAGTCTTTCCCTGCATCCCACTGATGCCCACCTCAGTCCGCAGTGAGCAGTTATTCTTTGTTCTTACTCTCCAAGGCTTTTAGACAACCAATGCGAACCCTAAATCCTGACGCCCGTTTTCCTTGCTACTGAAGGTGTTATTGCCATTATATTAATTGTTGTTGTTACGTTGTCAAATTACCAGGTCGTCCGTTCGATTTTTATTAGCGTTGTATCCAAAACGTTTGCTTGCTGCTACGCAGGCTCCTCGTGTACACGCATCCCCTGATCGAGATTGCTGGTCGCATTGATGCATCTGCAGAGGGTGCCGCGCCGGAGTTGAAGGGGATTTTTGGCTTTGAGGGATCTACGGGGTAGAGGCTTTATAGGGCTTATGGGGATTCAGGGATTGAAGAGTTCGAGGGGTTCCGGATTTAGGGCTTCAGGGGTTTGGAGTTCAGCATAATTTGGGGGTCCAGAAGTTCAGGGAGGCGCAGCAGCGCTGGTTGTTCAGGTCGCAAATTCAGGGAGCCCAATAGCCCTGAATTGAGGAATATAGCTGAAATCATATTAGGGACCCTAGTACCATTTAGGGTATATTCCTTAATTCAGGGGTATTGGGCTCTCTGCAACACTATGATTGTCTATAGGAGAACAATTAGGCTTGCCAGCAGCAGTGCTGGAGTTCGAAGTGCATGGATTCCTTGTCAGCTTACTTGGTAAATACAAACCTGATTTTTTTCAGTATAGTCTCCCTTGAGTAGATAGCGTATTGGGATATGCAGGGAGGGATCTTACTATGGTGTTGGGGAATTCCATATTCTATCTACTTAGGGCTTCGGTGGGACTATGCCTGCTTGATGGCTGGCCCCGAAACCCTAAACCCTAAACCCTAGCCTTGCCACTAGACGGGTCACATAGCCGTGTCATTTTGCAAGAGCTGCGCAATTAGGATTAGGGTTTCGGGTTTAGGGTTGAGGGCTTTGGGTTGAGGGTTAAGGTTTTAGTCTTACTTGGCTCAACTACCCAAGGAATTTCTCATGTGGAAGCCCGAACCGAATTTCGGGCTGTCATGAACATGGTTTCTAATTTGGCCTAGTAAAAATCACCTGATAAGATCCTTTTTAGGAGGATTCCATGGCGGAGAGGCCGCATTTTATGTACCCTGCGGCTGGCATATCCTCATATGAGCTATAGTCTAAACTCCTTAAAGGGGATTATATGGGGGATGATATAGGGGACTACTATAAGGGGTTTTTCAGGGGAATACTAGGAGTTTAGNNGTTTAGACTACAGCTCATATGAGGCGACAGACTTGAACAGAAACCTTGGCAGTTCATGTCGCTCTCCTTTACTTGCACGCAGAACCCGTGCACCACAAAAGGGCTTTCGAGGATGTACGCTTGATGGCTGGCAGTGTTCAGTTTCGACTGCCACTCTCTTTTAGTCACAGTAGGCCTTTCAGGGAGGCTTAGGGTGCAGGGTACAGAAGTCCAGCTCTTAGCCTTCATTTATGAGGTCTAGGGGTTAGGGCCCTTCCATTCCCTGCAGTGCAACAGTAGACCCCTAAACCCTAAACCC
>CAJNIZ010033335.1:258902-284417 GCA_905231905.1 Symbiodinium pilosum | reverse complement strand
CCTAAACCCTAAACCGCATTCCCAAGTTGGTTGGATCATTCACGCAAGACCCCAATGAAGCATGCCACGCGGTCTGGGGTTTACGGTGTCTTGAATACATTGAGGTTGCTGTTAGTTATAGGACTTCCAGAAATTGACTGCGCCTTTTGGGGGTCTCTATATGAGGACGATAGTATCTTGGAGCTTGTATCATCAGGGCCCCCTACTTACGGAAACTCCCACACAGAAGTAGGATTTTGGGAAGCCCTTTCAAAAGTTTGGAACCCTGGGCCTCGAAGTGGGGCTTCGAGTTCATATAAGAAATCTTGCGCGACCCTAAGGACGCATGATGTTTAATATCCACGGTTGTAAGTATACGTACAACCCTTTTAGGGTTTAGGGTTATAGATCCGATGCTATAGCCCCATACTTGATCCCGATATCAACCCACTACACCCACCCTGACCTCCAAGTACCCGTCGTCAACAGGACGTACCTAGGCCCCGCCTGTGAATAAGCCAATTCCTTGACCACCCTACACCGTGGAATTACAGTATACAGCGCATGGCAAAGGATGCAAGATTTCCTGCATCGACCATGGTCACCACACCTTACACCCTAAATCCCAAAACCTTAAACCCTGAAACCCTAAACCTTAAAGACCAAAACCTTAAACCCTAAAACCCTAAACCTTAAAGACCAAAACCTTAAACCCCAAAACCCTAAACCTTACAGACCCAAACCCTACCCAAATCCCACAGTGTAGCTTTGCATTTTTAAGGCAGCCGGGAGAACAAGCTCAAGGAGGTGTTGAAGGCATGAACTCCCCCAACAGCTCCAAAAGCCCAAGTTAGGCAGTGCGTTTTAGGGGTTTAGGGGATAATGGAAAAGAAAATGGAAACTACTATTAAGGGGGTTATATAGGGGTTAGGGGTTTAGGGGTTAGGATTTAGGGGTGCAGGGTTTGCACTTTAGGGTTTGGGGGTTTAGGGGTTTAGGAGTTTAGGGGTTTAGGGGTTTAGGGTTTGGGTTTTAAATTAAGGGTTCGTGGCCAGAACCCTCAGGTGCCAAAGTATGTGCTTAGACCTGGAGCCCCAATGGTTGGGGTTGGTTATTGTGAAGGCACCCCAAACCCTAAACTCTAAACCCCTAAATCCTAAACCCTAAACCCTCTACATCCTAAACCTTAAGCCCTAAAGCCTTTAAATCCTAAACCCTGAACCTCATGATTGGGATATTGGGATTGGGTATTCTGAAGGCGATTTGTCTTAATCTTCTCCGTCGCTTTTTGGGATCCTCAGAGTGTCCGGGTCCGGACAGACAGGCTGAGAAAGTGAATGTGCCAGTTGAGGGTTTAGTTTTGGGTTTAAGGTTTAGCGTTTAGGGTGTAGTTTAAGGTTTAGTGTTCAGGGTTCACTTTAGGGCTTAGGGTATGGGGGAAAAGATGTTAGTTGTTCAGTGAGCCCCCGGGTTGCACGACTGACGGTTTGGTCGGGTCGGAGTACTGAACAGGAGATCAGCCTAAATGCTTCCAGCTTCGAGTTGCCAAGGATAGGCTCCTCATACAGGACCTTGGCTAAGTTATCAGGTTGCACCACTGTTCTTTTGAGTGCAGGGGTCTCTCTGTTTTGGGTGTCTTTGAAGTCTGAGGCAAAGTTGTTTCTGGACTCAGTAGAAGTAGCAGTAGTTTTAAGCTGCCACGGCATCAGCAGGAGGAGCAGGAGCAGGAAGACAACGGGGAGCAGCGGCAGCAGGGCAGCAACAGCAGCGGCGGCTACTTTTTTGCCAACGATGGAGAGAATGCTCAATACGCATAAATCCAAAAATCCCTATGCGCCCTGGTTCTGAGCAACCCCACATGAAAGCGAGGACCAAATTGGGGGTCCCCTTTTCGAAGTCTTCGTAAGTTTAGTTTATTGAATTTTGTGGGGCCCCCATATTGCTGGAAACCCCATTTGAGCTCAAAGCTGTTATTCTTATTGATGGAGGAAATCTTGCATCTGCCGGGCTCTAAGCATGGTAATTTCCAGAAGTTATGCGACTTCAGGTGGAGGGTTTAGGGTTTTGGGCTCACCCTAAACCCTAAAAACCCTAAACCCTAAAAACCCTAAACCCAAACCCTAAACCCAAACCCTAAAGTGGGACCAGGGAGGGCGCGTGCAAACAGGAGATCACTGCGTTCTTCTGCCTGCAGCAGCCTGATTGTACCTCTGCAGCAAGAAGCACCCAACGCCAGACAGAGTAGGTGGGGGATGGTGGGAACGTACGCAGACTATGCAGGGAAGCAAGTACTGATTATGGACGATTTTGATTCTAGAGGGTTTTCGAGAATGGCACTGTCTTTTGAAGGGTGGCAGATTCTACTTGAAAGCTCTTTGCGCTTAGCAAGCCTCTTCGAGCCTTATACACCCACATAGTCCTTAGATTCGATCACAATACATTCGCGTAGTCCTGTCGCCTAGGCCGTAAACCCATGTCAAGGATCCAGTGCTCCCTAAATCATTTCTGGACCAAAAACCCATCCTGTCAGCCAAGACCTCCCAGATGCTACATGAGGTACCTTCAATTTAAAAGAAGTTTCCTGAGGATTCCAAAGGGAGGCCATAAGGGTCCTCTTGGTAGTGCGTAGAGCCCCCAGCAGCTTCCTAGTCCGAACCCGTGTCCACCACAAATGAGAAGTATTGACTATAGCTCAAGCGAAGGTTTTTGAGTAGGTATCTGACAGAAGCGAAGACATCAAGGTCATGACCATACAGGGTAATTGTTCGGTGTACGCATATGCCCCTTAACGTTTAAAGTTAGGCATGGAGATCCCAGGAAGCCTTGGTAAGGCATAAGCCCAGAACCCCACCATGAAGCTCTGCTGAGGCATCCAGCAAGATCTCCAAGCGTTGGCCGAGGTGCTCCAGTCTGGAAGTAGCCATAACCCAAGGGGTCCATGTAGGTATATGGTATATACTTAGGGCCCAAAGGGGTTCCCATATACCTACTTTAAGGCCCAAGTACATCCCATATACCTACATGGACCCTTTGGGTAAGTAGCCGAACGCCAAACACTATTCACAACATGCGGAAACTACATCGTACAGGGTTGCATAGGTCCAGGATGGGAGTTCAGGTTCGGCTTGCTCTCAAAGTAGTCTACAAGGCAAAAACACGGTTTTGTGGCACAAGGTAACATGAACAGAAAGGACTTTGCAATGTGACAGTACTGGTTCTGCTTGGCCTCAGACCCTCCTGGGTGCCTAACCCTGAACCTTGTTGAGCCTCCTATAGGCACCTGTTACCCTAAGGGTCCAAGTACCCAATAATTAGGTACCTTTAAAAGGGGGTATATAGGGATGTATAGGGTTTAGGGTTTAGAGTTTAGGGTTTAGGGTCCAAGTACCCAATAGTTGGGTACTTGGGTATTGGGTAATAGCAATTATAGTACAGATTTTGGGTAAGTATATGATTATTGGGTACTTGGACCCTTAGGGTTACCTCACACCATGAACCCCATAAACCCGAACCTGGTGAAGAACTTCAACACTTGAATGGCTGCCTTCAGCTAGCGTTATACCGGCTTATGCAGGGTTAGTTGAGGTTTGCAGCATTTTAGGGTTTTGGGCTCGGAAGTGCGAGCCACTACAAAGCAGATGTTCTGTAATGAGGCATGTGAGGCTTTGCATGACTTGCTCAAATACATGTGGTATTTTTCAAAAACAGGAAGCTCAAACAAGGACCTCGACATATGTGTATCTTTACTGTAGAGATCGCCAAAACTCTAAAGCCTAAACCCTACGTAATTCGTGTTTCCATTTAAGTTCCCATTGTTGTTTCCATGTGCTTCTTCATGTTTTGGTTATATCCCCATTCAAACGCGACATCAGAGTTTCTGAAGGTCTGAGCTCTCTGCTTGGGAGAGCTCATGCTGCTTCAAACTGACAAAAAGTGTCCCGGTTTGGGTGTGCGCATTTATTCCTCAGAGTTCATTATGGGTTCCCCGACCAGCCGCCGTATACTATCGGTCCCCTTTAATTAAGCTTACTTAAGCTTTTTTGTGCTAGCTGAGGTGAGGTTAATAAACGGGGGAGGGGGGATAGGAGAATCCAGAATCTCATGTACCTAAGGCCCAAAAGTATGTATAATAATAGCCCTCAACCCAAAATAATTGCCACAACGTCCATGATTTTACATACTTTTGGGTCCAGGTAGTTGTATAATCGCCACTGCTAATCTCTAGAACTCGCAAACATTGCCACAGACCTGAATGCCTGACAGCCATGATCCAAAACATCATTACCATTGTTACCATTATTACCATTAGTACACTTTTTACTATTACTATATTATATTAGTCCTAAACCCTAAACCTCACTACATGAGACTTATTACTACCACTAGCCCAACAAGCCCAAGCCATCTACCCAGACAGTTCAAGTCCCCAATAACGAGGTATTTGGGTTGCCAGCACCCACTTTGTACCCTTAGATATGGGCATAATATGGTCCCTACGGAGTAGGTTCATAGAGGGTACATGGAAAGTTTAGGGGAACAGTATGTATAGCATGGTAAAGGTTGGATTAAGTATATGATTATTAGGTACTAGGACTCTTAGGGTATACGCCGCCGCAGTGTTATTCCAGTCCTTAAACCCTAAACCCTAAACCGTCCAAGTTCACCATCTTGGCCCCTAAAAAGCCCTAAACCCAACACCCTATAAGCACTGTTAACCCAGGTAGGCCTATAAATCCTATTAAGCCCTATGAACCCAGGTAGGCCTATGAATCCTATTAAGCCCTATTAACCCAGGTAGGTGCCCTGGATACCCTACACCCTAAACCCTATACCCTAAACCCTGAACTCTAAACCCTCCATCTTGGCAGGTAGGTGCCCTGGATGAGATGCACGCGGAAGCCGGCAAAGAGCAGGAGCCCAGCAAATACTTCAGGGCTTTGAAGGTTGATGGGCCGATGGTTTAGGGTTTAGGGTTTAGGGTTATAGTCCCCCTTAAGTAGATAGAATATGGAGTATGTGGGGATCTTATTATACTATACCCCAAGCCATATTCTATCTACTTAAGGGGGACTCTGGGTTTTATGGTTGATGAGCTGATCCCAGGCTTTGCGCTCGGAGTTGGGATTCAGGCAAAGGGTCCCGAAAGAATGTAGGGGATTAGGGTTTAGGGTTTAGGGTTCAGGGTTCAGGGTTCAGGGTTTAGGGTTTGGAGTTTAGGGTTGGGATAATGGAAAAGAAAATGGAAACTACTGTGTAGCATATTGGGGTTATATAGGGAGAATGGAAAAGAGCATGGAAACTACTATGTAGGGCCACTTGTAGATGTTTTGTGAGTGTTTTGGGCTTGGGCATTCAAGTTCTCAGCTTGCCAGCTTTCAGTTTGACGTTCTGGAAGGCAGGGAGGTCGCTTTAACTTATATGAGCTACGGACTATGCTTAGGTTGGGGGGACCTATAGGGGATATGCAGGGGGTATAGGGGGACCTATTCAAGGGATATACTACAAATTTAGTCCAGGGCTCATGTGATGCAAGAGTTCAAGGGCACTATTTGGTGGTTATTGTACGGTTATTGCCAGGAACCAGAAATTAAGAGGGTCTACCCTAACACACGACATAGGTCCCGGGATACTCCAGACAAGATCACACCCAAAGGTTCGATGTCCAAAAACCCAGAAAGCTTATTCTTGAACACTAAATATGGCTGCTGTTAGGGAACCTTACTGCGAATATGTTACATACATGACTAACATTTTTTCGTTCCTTAACAGCGACGCCTTCTCAAGCACAAGCCGCGTTTACATCCCCAGCCCCCAGAACCGGCATTCTTATCAAGAATCTTAGGCGCCAAATGAATTGCCAATATCATGATTTGAGACCCTTTGTATAATCATAGTATAGTATAGTATAGCATTGCTTAGTATAAAAGGGGTTTCTCAAATAGACCACAGCCTGATATTGGTTGCGATCTACGGCCCGGTATGCACCTAGAGCACACATCCCTTTGATAACTGCAACCCTAAACCCTAAAACCTTAAATTGCCTTTGGTAACTGCTTCGCCTCAAGCGAGAACATCGCCTGGTGGTCCGAAAAAATCTTCGCGGCCCTACAGGAGCTTGGGGAGATTCCCAAAATTGAAGTGGGTTTCGGGTTGTGGGTTTAAGGTTTAGGGTTGAGGGAAGGTAGAGGAAAGGATCATAGTTTTTTGGGGTCTGAATTGGGGTCCCCCTATCTAGGGGAACTACCACCTGAATGGCCTCGGCTACAGGTCTTTGACAATGAGGTTCCTTTCTTTTCAGGATCCTTTATTGGTCCCTTCCGTTTGGAGGTACCTCTTCCTGAAAATTGTGGGACCCCTTTTTTGGGAAGTCCCTATTATTCAATAAAATGTAGGTTCCTGTTTTAGGGAAGTTTTAGGAAGGCGGATTGGATCCTGCCGGTTAGCTCCTTGAATGGTTGTTCTCGGAATCCTTCCGCGCGGGCGGGTTAGGTTCAAGGGCCGTCGGTACTGGGGAGTCTGGTCATGGTGGATAGGGTTTCAGACTTATTCGGGATTTCCCAAAATGAGGAGTACCTTTTGAGGGGCCTCTGATAAGGATCATCGTCTTGGCGGGTCTGTATTGGGGCCTCCCCAATTTTGGAAATTGCACATTTTATCCAAGGTGCAGGAAAAGGGTTTGTAGGACTTGTGTTGCAGGATTTTCCTGTTGCAGGGTTCAGAGACCGGGAAGGAGTTGCAAGGGCGTACTCCAGAAGGTTCCCCCGTTACATGGCAACAGTACCAGAACCAAGTGATCACCAGCAGTAGCAATGAGTCGCAGAAAGGCTGGACTGATATTGCGAGTACGTGCGACGAACGCAGGGCGTAGTTTGTTGGAGACTTCCTCAGCGAGAGGCTCTGTGTAGCGCACCGGGGCATGTAGAGGTTTCCCAAGTTGAGGATGCATTCATCTGTACAAGATACCGTAAAGACGCCGTTATGGCTGCCCCCAAAGCTGTTCTTCCCATGCAGCGTGCAGTAGTTGGAGTATGGCTTTCCGGATTGGCTGGAAGGTTGGATTGAGGATGTTTTGGTGACATCGCTTCCGTGTAGTGTTAAGCTCCTCCCACCATATGTATGTATATATATATATGTATACATACATATGCCCGTGGCTATACTTATTCTATATATGTAGATGTACATATTGATATGTTGTATGTCAAACTGCGTCAAAAGAATGAGCCTGCGGGTGTGCATCAGAAGGAGGAAGGGGTTCCTAAGATCTCAAACCGTCGATTGGCCTTAAACCCTAGCACCTTATGCGATCAAGCCGTAAGTTGTAAACCTCTCAACCCTAAGCGGTTTTAGGGTTTAGGGTTTACAGGGTTTAGGGTTTATAGGGTTTAGGGATATAGGGGTTTGTAGACTTAGACCCAAAACCCATCCCTAGGGGGGGCGAAGACGGCTTGCATAGCCCTTACAAAGACTCCTCCCGAATTACGCCTGCATAGCTGTCCTTACTCGCGTCGAAAATATTCCTGATATCTCAGACACCCCTGCCCAGACTCGTAGACCCTAAAGAGCTATTCGTCCTGGAATCCTGCCTAGCAAGGCCAATAGCCAAGTCCCTAAACCCTGAAGCCCCAGAATCCCAAAGCCTAAGCTCCTTGAAGTACTAACCCTAAGGGTCCAAGTACCCAATAATTGGGTACTTGGGTATTGGGTAATAGTAATTAAAGTACAGATTTTGGGTAAGTATATGATAACTGGGTACTTGGACCCTTAGGGTAAGCAAAGCTAATGGCATCTTTTCGTCTGGATGGTAAGTCTGTCAAGCAAGATGAACCAGGACCTTCAGGAATCGTTTTACAAAAAAAGCCTTAGGACATGGAGATGTCTACAACAAAAAAGTGTCAGGAAAAAAACTCCCGTGTTCAGTTCACGTCTTTTTTTTTTTTGGTAATGCTTCTGTTATATGAGCTATAGTCTAAACTCCTAGTATCCCCCTGAAAAACCCCCTATAGTAGTCCCCTATATAATCCCCTGTATAACCCCTTTAAGGAGTTTAGACTATGGCTTATATGTTGAGTCATGTGTACCTGAGATTCAAGAAAGCCAGGCCTAGAGTTCAAACAATGAACGCTCGTTTTCAAAGTTTAGATTATAGCTCATAACATCATAATATAACCCCTATATAAACCCAGTTTCCAGTTCATTTTCCATCTTCGTTACCATTTGATTCTCCATTATTGGAGTAAAAGTACCGCAACATGCACCTTCTTCACTTGCGGCTTAAGATTTCATTAGGTGCTAGCGGGCAAGATATTGGCCGTACCTCTCGGCTTTAGCTTGAGGTTTTGGGATTTGGGATCGTGTCTGATTGCTTCACTGCATTTGGTTCACAATCTAGATCTGCTAATTTCATTTCGGACCTCTTGGCGAGGATGGAACCATCTGGCCGCAGAAGATTCAGCAGAATGAGAACTCGGACAAATTGAGACTTAGCTGAGAAGTGGCGTGCATCTAAAATCACGTAGAATGTGTTTGCCCGAAGTTAAGTCGGGCCAACAAGGATCTGGAGAGATCTCTCCCCACGTAGCTTCCAGGGCGCAAACCTTTCCTGGCACTTTGCGTTTTGGGTTTGGATTTTAAGAATTACCCTACCCCTTTTCTATAGGACACTTAACCTCATGTCCAGTATCGTCAATACCCAGAAATGGGTAACTTAAAGACAGTAGGGTGTGAGGTTTAAGTAGGGCTTTAGGATTTGGGGTTAGATACCTCAGGAAATCACTGAAAACTTGCCTCAGGAAGTCGACCGCTCGCGTAGCGTTTAGGGTTTAGAGTTACATGCTGAGCCTGTGAGGTAGATTCCCGGGGGGTCCAGATGGGACAGAGCCTCAACAAAATCCTGAGATTCTCGTATAATTCTCCTCTATAAGGATCCCTCTTGCGGGGGTATCTTAATCAGGGCTCTTGTATATCCTAGACACTGTCATGGCAGCGAATGATACTGGATGTGGTCCTTTGAAGTTTGCCAGCAGTCGCAAGCTCAAAAACACAACAATGCCCAATCATCTCCTAGGTAACCCTAAGTAGCAAATTCGATGATTCATGGGTCCTACCCAAGGGCTCCAATGTAGTTCCTTTTTGGGTTTGTTATGGTTTTTGGGTAAGGGATTATAATAGACTACCCAAAAAGGAACTACATAGGAGGGTCTGGGTAAGCCTATACCTCACTTCCGAAACCCTGGCATAAAAACCTCATGGTGCTACGGATACATGAACTGGAAGCCTCCTTCTCAGCACGACATGGCATGTTCTGGTCACGAGCAGGAACTCTAATCACAGATTGCTTGGACCTCACATCCATCCCTGATCCCACACCCATCCCTGATTCAACGCAGGTCTTGCAACACCTACTGCAAGATATGTTGCGCCCCTCCAATATTATGTCTTATGAACCCGACGGATCCAAATCACCCATAGTAGGTCATACTTACAGACTTTAGGGGGACTTTAGGGTACAATATAGGTGTTGCTCGTATACGCGGATTTCTAAGGGAGGGGAGAGGAAGTTTGGGAGAGGAGGTGCTAGAACTTGTAACCGTGTTGTGATTTCTTTGCTGTTCTTCCTCCAGCACACACATAAAGCCCATGAAAAGACTGAAGAAAAGGCCCAATATCAATTGTGGGACTCTCTGCCTCATGAGCGCGAAGAAAAACCTGAAGAAGATGACTTGTTCTAATTGCTGACCTCTCTGTGCTATCAGCCTTGCATTGTTCCTGTATGGCGTCTGCATAATGTAAACAAAAACAGAAAAGGATTCCCTGTTCAAGTTCCATGTCGTCTACGCTTTCAGGCCGTTTCGACAGCACCTGGTGTCCCCCGAATTCAGGTGTCCTCTCTGCAACCGTGATGTAGACTACCCCAAGCACCCTGAAAGGCAATGGTTCCTGAGCTCCTGGATCATGGCGTCTCTGTTCGGGCCGAAGGCCCGCCGGATCCATTCTTAACCCACCAAACCAAGGTTTCAAAAAATGACTATCTGTGCTTCCCCCACCTCCCTGAAGACCAGCACTTTTGGAGTGTTTTTGGTACACTTGGCATATGGGCTGTGTTGCTTGCACAGGGCTACCAAATTCCTAGGTTATATGAGTCTGACTGGCGAAGTCAGAAGGCGTGTTGAGCTTTGACGCCACGGGGTCTATAGGGTTCACGGTAGCGCTTGCAGGTCTTTGATACGCAGGAGGTTGACAATTGGGGTTGCTGCTTCCGGCTTTCCTACGACAAGATCTTGGTGTTGTGAAGGGTAGTAGGAGATTCTTGTTTTGGGACGTGGCCACATGTGCTGCGTTTCATCTTCATTTCGTCATCCTCAACGTGGCTGTGACATCAGCTCGTCAGCATAGGATTTTCTGGAGAAACCCTACAAAACGCTTTAAACCTGCAGCTGAACCCTAAACCCTAACCCATTCCAACCCTCAAGCTCCACGGGCCCAAAGGCTCCGTGTAGCTGTAAAGTATATACTTAGGGCCCACAGAGGTTCCCCCACAGGGTTTAGGGGCTCAGGGTTTAGGGTTCCCATATTATAACTATTTTAGGGCCCAAGTATATGGGTGGTTGTCAAAATTATCGTCTCCTTTTTGGATCCCTATTATACTACGGCACCTAATATTTAGGGTACTAGGGTTTAGGGTTTAGGGTTTAGGGCCAAAAAGGGACCATAATTTTGACAACCACCCATATACCACATCGCTACATGGAGCCTTTGGGAGATTGATGCCAAGGTTGTGGCCACCGCTGCCACCCAAGGCCCGGCCCATCAGCATTTCCTTGCCGAGGCAGCCAGGGCCTGTTGCTTTTCCCTAAAGGTCCAAGTTCCCAATAATTGGGTACTTGGGTATTGGGTAATAGCAATTATAGTACAGATTTTGGGTAAGTATATGATTATTGGGTACTTGGACCCTTAGGGTTTTATATTGAGGTTATATTTAGGGTTCTTGGATTTAGGGATATATATATATATATAGAGGGGTGTTGTGTAGGGTTTGGATTTAGGGTGTAGGGTTTGGGGTTTAGGGTATATTAGGGGTTATATTGGGGACAATGGAAAAGGAAACGGCAACTACTATTTAAGGTTTTGGCTTTGGGGTTACATTGGGGTTATGTTAGAGTTATATTGGGGTTATATATAGGGATAATGGAAAAAGGAAATGGAAGCTACTAACCCCTAAACCCTAAACCCGAAACCCTAAAATGTGGGGGTTATATAGGTTTGTTCTTCTCCTCCTGGGGGTTGTCCTACGGTAAGTGCCTAATTAGCAGTCAACCCTGGATTGCAAGGTTGGGACTTTAGGATTTAGGTGCTGCAGATGGGAGTTAAGTACTAAGGGTTTAGGGACAGGATTTTGATGTTCAGAAGCCCCCAGGATTCTTGGATGTAGAACCTAGGCGGCAGCCTCATTAACACAAACTAGCCCCTTCTTGCTGTCATCTTCCCATATAAACCTTAGCACCCGAAGCTTAAGCCCCTGTAACCCCCTAGATACCATGCAAGCCGAATTTGACCCCAATGAAATGCTACACGAACACTACATGGGTGGTTCCCATCAATATCATCTTTGAACCCCAGAACCTCAGGGGGCACAAAGGTGGGATGAAGATAGGTGGGTTAAGGGATCCTTAGAATATGCGCTACTATATTGGGGCTTATTTCCTATACCCCACCTTCCTTCATCCCACTTTTTGAGCCCGTTGAGAACCTAAACCCTGCACGAAGAGTTCTCTGAAAGTATTTTTTTAGAGAAGCAGACCCTAAGACCGTCCCTGGACTACCAGTACATCCGCAACCCTCAAGCCCACATCACTGTGGTAGAAACCCCTGAGATTTCTTAAAGAATGAATGGCCTCAACTATAGGGTCGGCCCCCCCCTGGTTTCAAATTGGCTTTGAGGTGGCTGTAAGAGGGGTTAGTAGGGATAGAAGTCCCATAGATTGCATTTATGTGGCTTTCAGATATAGATATGTAACTCGATACCCTCTAGTTACAAAAGCGGTTGAAGGACAAGCAGGTTCTACATACATACAGATGCAGACACACGTTCTTCATGCTTGCTAGTATGGATCCCACTGGCATATAGGAAATATGCGTATACTAAACCCTAAACCACATAGGTCCGCAGGCTCCCCCCCAACCCCCCCGAGTCCCTAAATCCCTAGACCCTAAACCCTCAGGACTCCATGTTCTTCCACATCAGCCGTGGTTTGCAGCAGTGGCGACAGCAGGTGGCTGCGCTCAATTTTGGCTTTCACACTGTGGTCCGAGCGCAGTTTAGGTTAGGGTCTCAGGTTTAGCGCCTAGGGTTTAGGGTTATGGGAGCTTCCCAAAATTTAGGGGTATCCCTTGTGGGTCCCCATATTAAGGATTCTAGTCTTTCGGGCGCTACGTTGGGGCCCCTGCTCAACGAACCTACCATATGGTTTGGAGTATAGGCTTCCGGCTTTACATTGCTCTGCTTTGAAGGCGCTTTCTAGAGTCCGGGAGCTCCGTGCCCAGCCTTAGAGCGCCCCAGATTTTCCCAGACTTTCCCTACAGAAATTCCTACAGTGCCTGGCCCCAAAGTGTCCCTGCGGTGTGCCACGCCAATTCCCCTGCAGCGCCTCTCTTGTGCTGTCCCCACATTCCCTTGCCGAACACCGATGCCTGCTCCAGAATGCCGCAAGGCTCAAGTACGAAAGGTGTTCTGGAACAACAAATGTTGGTAGCCTCCCCAAATAGGGGACCCTACAATATACACACCCAAATACTATAATCCTCATTACAGGGACTTTGAGAAAGGTACCCTCAATTTTGAGAAACCGCCAAGCCTGAGACCCTCCAACAAGTAGTTATGTGGCACTGCACAAGCGCTCTACTTATGCATATCTTGTGTGTGGGGACCGGACAGAGGTTGTCTCAAGCTGAACTATGCAATCATGGAACAATCTGGTGCCTGCATCTAAGGCTTCGAGGAACCGTACGCCCTGCATTGCATTTGCGCTTCCCTTGGCACTCCCCTTCCCTAAACCCTAAACTCTAAACCCCTAAACCCTAAACCCCTAAACCCTAAACCCCTAAACCCTAAACCCTTTGGCCTTGCTAGGCCAAAGACAACTGCACCTGGGCCATCCGCAAGTTCGTCGTCAGTTTGCCACTCCGCCAATCTCCAGGTGTTTCTGCAGGTACAGACAATCCCCAGGCTTCCAAATATGTTCCAGATATGCGCCCAAAGCAGGTATTGTTTACAAGCCCAGGGCCCCATGCAGCGTGTCTGGCGCATTAATAATCCAATGATGATGACCATCCAAATCTCATGCCCTGAATTCTTCAGTGACCCTAGAAGGGACGCTTGTGCTTTGGAAGGAATTTTCGTAAGCCACCTTTTCATTCCTTGCTGCTCTCTTGAAGGAGGCCCTATATCGTGGCCACTTCTACGGGCATTTTTGTAGAGCCCTGAATGATCAGTTCCATAATCAGCATTTATCACCAACACGATTTGATATTTCGGCATGCCTTAGAACCTATATGCGCATAGTACATTATGCTCTACAAGAGCTCCTGCATGCTGGTGTCCAGTCTGCGGGCGCGGACGTGAGGACCTGACTGTTGATCGTAGTCTATTTTGAAATTGCTGAAAGGGCCTCAGAACTCAAAACCTTGCCTCAACTACAAACTCGCCAACTACAAGCCCAACAGACAGCTTAGCTTTTTTTTGCCGCAGTTCCAGTGTCGCTATAGAACTTGTTCACAGAGCACTGAGGTATATCCAGCAGTCGCAGGAGCGAATGAGGGACAACTGCGACTACCTCGGCAAGACCTGCTCCTAGACACATGTTCTCAGAAGGGTTTCCAAAAATATCAAGTTCCTTTTTGGGGCTTTCTGAAACCTGGTCGCAATCACCTCACTTGCATTTGAGGCCTTCAAAAAATACCCGGGTGAAGGCAATATGAAGGTATGCCAACGCATGTCCGCATACAGAGGTTTAGTGCACGTGTGAAAAGACATGGCTCCAGTTTGTAAATAAGCAGAACGGCAGCGAAGCACAAACATGGCATAACTCATGAAAGGAATGAGGGTAACCATGGTAGAAGCATTGTGCATCTACATATGTACTGTTTGGATGTTCAGTTTCCTGAACTGAGTGTCCATGCATCTGCTTGACAAAGGTCCCTGTGTCTTGGGCATACGGCCATTTGTTAGCATGAGTCAGAAAATCTACCTGAACCCTAAATCCTGGTTTCCCAGACTGTGGCAGTGGCCGGCAGTGGCAGTAATGCAGCAGAAGTAGATAGAATGAGGCTTTGGGTATATTATAATAAGATCCCCATGTACCCCATATTCTATCTACTTAAGGGGGGCGGCCTTTTCTAGTGCTGGTGTTGAAGCACTTTGAAAGGTGTATCCTACACAGGAACCTCTAGATGCGGGTTGACATTCCTTCTGTCAAGGAGCCACTGTGTTCATCAATCCTTACGATATCTGGGCTACCCAGACCTTCCTATTTAGTTCCTTTTTGTGCAATATATTACTATCCGGGTAAACCATAACAAACCCAAGAAGGAACTACATTGGAGCCCTTGGGTAAGCCCTAGCTTGAGCTAAGCCCTAAACTTGCATGGTGCTGAGTAGGGGATGCGTGAACGGATCTCGATAGTAGTCGCTCTAGGCATCATCTTTGAAGTAGTCCGTGTAAGCCAGGCCTCCATTTCCTACTATCCCTAAACCCTAAACCCCCCTAAACCCTAAACCCTAAACCCCCCGAAACCCTAAACCCTAAACCCCAAGAAACCCCGAACCCTTATCCTCAACGCCTACGGAGTCAACTTCCCAATCAGCAAGGCAATTGGAGCGCTTTCGTTGGCATCATCGGTGAATTCCTTGCGGGGTGCCTGGGCGATTTCCCCTACCCTAAGGGTCCAAGTACCCAATGATTACGTACTTGGGTATTGGGTAATAGTGATTATAGTACAGATTTTGGGTAAGCATATGATTATTGGGTATTTGGACCCTTCGGGCAGAGTACAACAGGGAAGTGCAAAGATGGGCCCCAAAAAGACCTATCAAGGGGTCGGCTATAAATCCTTCCATGTGGGCAGGTATACATACGCACGTACATACACGCATGAACTATGTGTATACCTATATCGATATTTATAACGCTTAAGATAGACGCACCTACATCTACATGTGGCATGGTCGGTGTTTTGGGTTGTTTGTACAGCGCCGTGCTTGGCGTTCGTTCTATCTCCATCAGTTCACGGCTTCTTGGCCATCCTGTTCAAGATTCTTCTTGGGATTCATGGGGGATCCGAGCGAATTGTCTGATTTTGCTGTGGGAGAGCCCTTAATTTCTGGGCATGATCACGCAAGCTCTGAACCCTGAACATGGCAGAATTGCACATCCTAATTTTAAATTGCGATTATGAGGCTGATCTGGGGAAATCATTCATGAAACACAGTTTTCGCACCCCATTGTTCTAAAAGCTCTACATCCTTATCATGAAGCATGAAGCTCCGAACTCTTTATCATCAATCTGGAAACCTATAGTCCTCCTCAAGTAGATAGAATATGGCTTTGGGTATGTTATAATAAGATCCGCATATACCCCACATTCTACCTACGTAAGGGAGACTATGGAACTTCATGGCTGTCGTTTTGGTGCAGGTGCGCGGTTCCGGAGAACACCACGCCGCCTGAGGGTCCCGAAGAGCTCCAATTCCTCAGAAAGGCGCTTCGGGATGAGGGCTGATTAGGGTTTACTCGGAGATTCAGGGACCCTACAAGATTTGTATGAGCTATATATAGTCTACGCTCATTAAAGGGGGTTATATAGGGGAGTATTTGGGTTTTAGGGTTTGGGTCTAATCTCCTTTAAGGGGTATATACAGGGGATTATTACAGGGGTTAGTAAGGGGGACACTAGGAGCCTAGACTATAGCTCACTTGGAGATCGAGGGTAAGTCTAGCCTAGCTATACTCATTGTTGACACCAGTTACAGGTCCCCTAAGTCCCCTAATATGTTCATAAGTGGGTCAGAAGTACAGTTTTCATTGGGTCAGAGCTGCCCTCAACCTCGAGGTAGGTTACCTCCCCCGGGGGTTTCTATCCAGGCCTCTTTTTTGATTTTAGTATACCACCCGAAGAAATTACATTAAGCCCTAAGTAGAGTTTCACCTTATACTTCAACCAAAGACCCTAAACCCTAAGCCTTTCAACCTTAAAGCTGTGTCACCCGCCATAGACATGCAATCGCTGTTCCCAGGCGATCACGTCTTGCAATCAACCCCCCCTTTAAAACTGCTCCCACCCTTTGTTGTAATAAAGATTCCACACAATGTAGACAGGTACCATATTGAACGTACTTATTGTTTCGAGATTGGAGTGTATAGGGATCGGGGAATAGATAGATCTGGATTAGGCTCAGGGACACATGGGTGAGTTCCACCCTAAACCCTAAACCTCCAGACTTTAGGAGGTATTTTTCTGGAGCTTTGGAAGGCTTAGGTTGTGAAGGATTGCAAGGCTCAGGTTTAGCGTCCAGAGCTGGCACCCTCAGCCCTAAACCGATTTGGGTTTAGGGTTTAGGGCACTGGCTGTGGGTACCAAACATTGGGTACTGCCCCCACCCAGTACAGTAATTGTCTATACTTAGGGGTAATATCCAGGGCTTATATATGAATTTTTTAAATTGGGCACTGGCTGTGGGTACCAAACATTGGGTACTGCCCCCACCCTGTACAGTAATTGTCTATACTTAGGGGTAACATCCAGGGCTTATATATGAATTTTTTAAATACCACCCAAATGATATTGAGTGGAGGCAGTATCCAAACCAAACGGCTCTTGGTGGACAAGACCTTAGAGACTGTTGTGATGGAGAAGCCCTGGTACGCCAAATCGACTTCAAACTCGCATTGGTATTTTTCTAGCAGACTCAAATGCTCACCCACAGGCCGCTGTCCTGCTTCAAAAGGCCTACAAAGGTGTTCCAGTTGTGCATGTTGCTAACATGGAAATCCAGGAGGGGACCTTTAAAGACTATTGCTTTACGTAAGAAAAACTGGTATAGTCTAAGCTCCTAGTATCCCCTTATCAACCCCTATAGGAATTCCCGATATAATCCCTATATATAACCCCCCTTAGGGAGTTTAGACCATAGCTCGGATGGGCTTTCATTCTTGCTTTGGGAAACCTAAATCCTAAACCCTAAACCCTAAATCCTAAACCTTAAACCCTAAACCTTAAGCCCTAAACCCTAAACACTAAGCCCTAAACCCTAAGCCTTAAGCCCCAAACCCTATTTTTTCGGGGGGTGGGGGGGGGAGGGAGGGCAGCCTCGGAGTGATCCTATGCTGGGTTGCTGTTAAGGAACTTAAATTAAGTTAACATAATGGGTTTAGGGTTTAGGGTATAGGGTTTAGGGTTTAGGGTTAGCATAATGGGTATATGTAGTAAATAATAGGGTGGGTTTCCCCAATATAGTAACTTAATTTAAGTTCCTTAACAGCAACCCAGTTTAAGGACTTTCTGCGGGTGTAGGGTTGGCGTATGGGGGATCTAGCAAGCAGACCCCTCCCGCTGAATACCTTAAATGTATTACTATGAGTTCTAAGACCCCTTAAAGCTTAAAGGGGATCTACTTGCTGGATCCTTTCAAGGGTTCTGGGGTCAGGATTCTGCAAAAATCCTCTACCTCAACCCTGAACTAAAGCCTGAACAGCTTTGTTGTGCTGTTTGCCCTTTTTGCCAGCAAGTCGAGGTCAGGCTTCCCGAAGTCCCAGTATGTGAGAATATCAGCATGAACCCTGAATGGGGTTCAGGGTTTAGGTTTTGGGGAGCCCTCGAGCAAGATTGAACCCTAAGCCCTAAACGGGGTGGAGGCGAAAGTAACTTAGGAAGGGCTCTTGGAGCAGGTCCCAGACAGCCCGACAGTCGCCCAACATCGCAAGCAGCCCCGCTAAACCTTATAAGCCAGACAACTCTAGACTCTAAACCCTAAACTAAACCCTAATAAAACCCCAACCTACCCTGAGCCTCCCCAGCAGAGGGCTGTAACGAAGAAGCCCGACTGATTTGCAATGCCATTCTTTGGGTACCGCCCTCCACCCTGTAACCTTACTGGTTCACAGTAGGGTACTGGTTCACAGTAGGGAATAAGGGAATATGATCCCTACATAATCCTGGTTCTTAGTAGGAATATGGGCATTCATTATATCGGGGTTATATAGGATTCTATTCCCTTATTCCCTACTAAGAACCAGTAAGTAACAGGCCGCCTCCCATTTAGTTGTGTTAGGTCCGTGGCAAAGCTCCTATACATGACTTGTACTGTTCCCCTCAAAGCTCCCAATGTGCTCGTCGCCCAGGAGGCCAACATGTTCTAACTCTTCAGATCCTCGTAGTTTAACTTGTGTCGAGCTACACCCCTGAACCCTAAACCCTAAGCCCTACACCCTAAACCCTAAGCCCTAATCCCTAAGCCCTAAACCCTAAGCCCTAAGCCATAAGCCCTAAACCCTAAGCCCTAAACCCTAAATCCTCCCGTAGGCCAACCTCAAAACCTTGAAGTGAAAGTCTCAGAGCTCAGCCTCTAAACCTTCAACTCGAACCCGAACCCGAAGCCCTGAAGCCCAAATCTCTACAGGGGTTTAGGGTGTAAGGGTTTAGGGTAGGGGTTTAGGGTTTAGGCGTTAGGGTTTAGGCGTTAGGGTTTAGGCATAATAGTCTAAACTCTTCAAAGGGGGTTATATACGGGACTATCTAGGGGACTATTGTAGGGGTTACTAAGGTGGATACTAGGGGTTCAGACGATGGCTCACATAATTTTTAAGCCCTGAAAAATAGGCAATGGGATGCTTGTTTAGCCCCCCTGAAGTAGATAGAATATGGACTTCCCCAAAATAATGAGATCGCCATACTCCATATTCTACCTGCTTAATGGGGACTTTAGGTGCTGCCGCCTTCGCCATCTCAGAAGGCAATGAGACGTGGTTCGGAAAGCAACGAGGCAACTGAGGGTTTAGGGTTTATGGTTGAGGGTCCTGCGTAGTTTTCTTCAGAGGCCCTTTAGGAGGATCATTTAGTTTGTGAGGCCACGTAGTAGACTAGAGAGCTAGAGATCAGCAGGCCTTAGCTGTACTAGGTAAGCTGTTGTAGGGTAGAGAGGCAGGACTCGTGGTTAAGCCGCAAACCGTTTGGTCTAAAACTAAGCCCTAAGCCATTGACCCAAACACACTTGGTTTTGGGACTTAGTGGTGATGTTGATCCATGCTCTGGGGAATTACTGGCTTGATGTCATGCGATGGCTTTCCAGCTAAACCCTGCAATGGTAACACTGATGAGCACAATTTGTTAAATCAATCACCGCACTGAGGATAATTCCCCAAACCCTAAATCCTAAGCCTGAATCTTTAGGGAACCTTCCTAAACCGTAAAGCCTCAGCGCTAAGCTTTTGCTTTGAGAAACTCCCAGATGCCCAGCGCAGCAGGCCGGATTACCGCCTGCCTAGACTACCTTGTGGGTCCCCTTGTGTTCCTGGACTCCTTGGTGCTGCTCATGGAAGCTGGGCTTTTGGCATTTCTTTAGTTCGAAGGCTTTTTGGGAACTAGGCTTATAGCTGGGAAGCTTGGCTTGTAGCGCTTCTCGGTTTGATGCCACTCTGGCTGTAGCCCTAAACGCTAAACCCGAAACAAAATAGCCTCAACCCTAAAACAAGAAACGTTAAACTCTGAACCAACTTCACCCCGTACCGGCCCCCACACTCCCATCGTCCAGCATTTTAGAGCTACCTCTTCTGCGCGCCGCATTGGAGCTGTAGTCTAAACTCCTTGAAGGGGGTTATATCGGGGCATTGCATAAGACAGGGATTGGGGATGTTTAGGGTTTAGGGTTTAAGCTCCTTAAAGGGGGCTGTATAGGGAATTCTATAGGGGACTACTACAGGGGATATTAAAAGCGATACTTGGAGTTTCGACTATGGCTCAGTTAGGAGCTGGACGTTCATGGGTGTCCTTTTGGAGTCTACTGCCGCTTCCATTTCTAGTCGTGCTTCGGTTGCCCATCGCTGCCACCACCACCTCTGCTATGAAAGCCGTGCTTTTGATGTGTATTGCTATCAGTAATTTGTATTCTCCTCATTCTATGAAATGTGTAAATGATCGTTGTGCTTGCTATACTTGGAGGGTCACAGGGACTTTGTTACTAGTTTTGGAATAGTGGTAACTGGGGTTATTTCATGGCTTACAAAGGTTATTAACCTACTGACTAAGTCCCATGATCCTAAACCCTACACCCTAAACCCTAACACTACAGCAGTTTGCATTTTTTGCATTATTAACCTACTTACTAAGTCTAAGTCCCCATGACCCTCCAGGTAGGAACTGGTAGTTAGGAGCCCTATATATTGGGGTCATGCAGGGAATGTATAGGGATTATATTGGGGTTATAATCGGATTATATGGGGATATATAGGCCTAATATAACCCTAATATAACCCCAAAACAACCCCAAAATAATTCTAAACACTAACCCTAAACCCTTACATATGCTATAACTGCTGCAACAACGACCGTTTCGAAAAAGCAGTTGGAGCCACTGAGGAGCTGGAGATCGAGGGAGGCCTTGCAGGCAGTCGTGGTGAATGTCTTATGTATGGGTTTAGGCTTTAGGATTTAGGCTTTAGGGTTTAGGATTTAGGCTTTAGGCTTTAGGGTTTGGGGTTTGGGGTTTAGGGTTTGGGGTTTAGGGTTTAGGGTATAAAGGGAGCTAGAGTCCCCCTTAAGATGTAGGTGGTTATCTAGGGGGTTATATAGGGGTTATGTAGGGGTTATATTGGGATAATGCAAAAAATGGAAACTGCTATCTAGGTTTAGGGTTTAGGGTATAGTCCCCGTGAAGTAGATGGAATATGGAATTCCCCGAAACCATAATAAGATCCCCATATACCCTGTATTCTATCTACTTCAGGGGGACTATACTCAGAACACTGTCCCCACCCCAACATTGCAACTGCAGCTGCTATATATTGAAACATAGATACTTGCATCACCGCTGCACCACCCTTGTGGTTTTGTCACAGGACCGCATGGCTTCAGGTCACTGACAATGTTTTGCAAAGACATATTGTTTCCGATCGTTTTTCCGAGATCACGGCTGAGGCTCTTAATATTCTACTTTTGTTAAACTCTTAGCATGCTGAAGCCCGAAGGGGAAGACAGAGTTGCACATGTTGCTAGTATAGTCCCCCCTTGAGTAGATAGAATATGATCTATATGGGGGTCTTCTTATAATATGCCCAAAGCCATATTCCATCTACTTAAGGGGGACTATATCCCAATGAGGAAGCATCTTGTCAAGGTCGCAAAGCCTGGCATGTTCCTCAGAAAAACCGGTCTAGTCTCCCTACATTGCCAAGGGGCACTTAATTGTGGGAAGCCCCTGCTTGATGCTTCCTGGTGGAGTGCTGATAATAATCCCTATATAATGACCCGTATATACCCCTAGAATGGTACCTATATTCACTCCCCCTCTCCCCCTTAAGCACTAGTCAGGGTGGGCTCTTTTTTTCCCGTGCAATAAGAGCACCAGTAGACAGGTAGCAATCGATTGTGTAACCAGCCTTCCGTGTCCTAACTATTTAAGGGATTGGAACGTTCTGGGTCCACATACTAGGGGTTGCGCTTGTTCTTGCACAACTTTTGAGCACCTTTCAAGTGGTCTGCGAAGCCCCTAACTAGAAAGTCGTAACCTCGACCCTATACCCTAGACCCTAAACTGAGGTGCACAATCTGGGTTAGGGTTTCTGTTGGGTGTACCACAATGCCCGATCCGTTTCCTCGCTGTGCCATCATCTCCCTGGGAACCTGAGTATGCTACGGACCAAATTCCCGAAAGGGGGTTATATAAGGGATTATATAACATAGGTTTAGCGTTTAGGGTTCAGGGTTTAAACTCTAAACTCCCCAAAGGGGGTTGCATAGGGATTAAAAAGGGGAGTACTATCGGGGCTATTAAGGGAGATACTAGGAGTTTAGACTCAGTTTAGATTATAGCTCATGTAGCATGAGGGAGTGAGGCAGTATTGAAGAGCGTTTGGTTATCTACCCCCGCCCATGCTCTCAACTTCGTATACCATAATTAGCAAACCTTCTAGGCAAGCCTGCGCTATTATTGGGAATGTTGAAAGCCAATAGAATTTAGCCTTATCAAGGACTGCTACTGGGTCGGGGCAGTCCAAAATCCCAACCCTTTTGAGGCTTTGGCATTGGCATGGGCAATCCGCCCAGTTGGTCAGCTACCTGACAGCACAGCACATACATTAATATGAGGGTTTCACAAAAATTATGCGTCTCTTCTAGGTGTCACAAGGATTATTGGTTAATATCAGGGCCCCTGATTTATGAACGCCCTCGAACGGAGTTTTCCGAAAGCGGGGGGTCCCTTCAATCAAGGAGCCTCTACACAAGGGATCTTAGTGGTATGGGCGCTACAGTAGAAGAGGGGACCCCCTTCGAGTACTGTCTTATGAAGCAAATCATGAGTAATTAAGCAGGAGTACGTTTCCTTGGAGAAGTCCCTTTTTGGGGGCAGGAGGTTGTTCCTTCCAAGGGCGCGTCTCCAAACATTAGCCATCGGAACGCCTGGGTTAAAGGATAACCAATATTCCCGTCCAATGACGAAGAATCAAATGGGCGAGATAATGAAAATGAACGCTGAGTTTTAGGGTCCGAGATTCCTTATATGATTATAGCATGGGCATCTCAAGTAGACGTCAAAACTCTATTGAATGGAAATATGCTTGGTACCGCCCCCATTCATTAACAGTTGGATAATACGTATATTATAACTGATTATATATAGCTCTTAATATGACGCGTAGACTGTTAATGGCTGGGGAGAAATATGTGAAGAGAACACCAAGAAGACACCCACCTCGTTTTACAGGCGCCTGAGCCAAGGGAACAATTGGGTTTCCCAAAATTCGGGGCCATTTTGGGGGTCCCCTCAAATGAGGATTATAGCATTTTGGGGTCAATATTGGGATCTCCCTGTTCCGCTCCCTGTTTATAGAAACTAACAATTAAATCCGAATGCTAAGCCCAACGTTGGAATGCAAGAGTCTAGACGTTCCTGCCAGGATTGACTTGTCGGGCTCTCTGTATGACTCGGGGCAATGACACGAACACCAGCCCTGCGAGCAATCTGTCCCCCCCAAGCCCCCAAAATCCGAATAGCCACTGTTGCTCGAGGAGTGTTCAACTCCAGGCACCATTGCCCCAAAGCCTCGGCGACAAATTCCATCCCGCCAAGCAGTCGCAATGGCACGCGGCCAGGGAGTGGCATTGATGGTCGTGGCGGCGATGCGCCCCGGTTGAGGGCAGAGAGGGTCTCGAGGTGTCCCGGGCTTTAGAGTCTGGGGAGGCGAAGTGCTCACGAATTACTAGGGACAAGTGTGGTGGTAAGTGTTAGTCATGTCCTGTACATGTGTACTGGAGATGTTGCTGACACAAGTCGGGAGTCCGGGTTTTCTACACATGGCACCAGCCCTAGCTGTTTGGATTTCGTGGTACAGGAAGGCTTTTACCACCCTCCCTGATACTACTACTCCCTTGAGACCTACATATGCACACATAGATGTATATAGAAGCATATCAATGCGGACTCATCAGTGTTCGGGGGTCCGACAAAAGGGGTTTCCCCCGGTCCATTGTACCCTGACGTGTGATCCCACGGACCCTCACAAAGCAGATAGAAATCTATGGGTTTCTAGTAGCCTCTAACCCTGAATCCCAAATCCTCTGGAAACAGTCCAAAGCGATTGCCCTTGCCTTGGTAGCATCGTCGTCTTGCTGGAAGCTTACATGGTATAGCCGGTATAGCGGCCAAAAAGCACACGCCGTCTGAAGGCCCAACACGTTAACCTCAACCCCAAACCCTGAACCCTAAACCTAAACCCAATCGGTGGCCCCAAAGCTTGTGGTTGTTCTTGTTCACGCCCCTGCATGAAGCTGCCTTGTGTGGGGTTCATGTGCGGACGCGGTGGAGCATATTTCCCATCTTGTTTTTCTAAAGGGTTAGTTGTTGTGTTTGATATCTTGTGCTGCTTGTGGCCTTTTGGTGCTACCGGGATGCTGGGACATGTTCGGTGCTTGCAGCACGACGCGCGTGCCTAAAACCCAAGTCTCCGCAAGCTTCCAAACATTGCCGCACTCAATGTATATTCCCGAATACTTAACCGTACTTATAATGGACACCCTAACTGTTGAAACCCCCAATCCCTGTGAACGCCTGAAAAAGCTCCAGTTTCCATTTCATCTTCCAGGTTCCTTTCCATTTCATTTGATTCTAGATTATTAGGATATCATGTCCCTTATGAAGCCCTGGATCCTGAACCTGAAGCCCTGAACCCCAACCTTAAAGCCCTAAAGCTTAAACCCTAAACCTTAAACCCCAAACCTGAAATTCTGCACCCCGTTAGCCCCTAACTCCAAAACAGACCTCAGGTGCCTCATGGGCAAGTTGGCTTTCACTCCTTCCCTGCCCGCAGGGCTGGGGCGGTCCGCGCAAGCAGGCGATTGAAGAGTAGCAAAAGGGCCTGCCAGGGTTCCGGGTTTAGGAAGAAAAGTCTGCGGATTCAGGGGTGATGAGTTTGGGGTTGAAGGCTACGAAGTCTTGAGGCTTCGGGATTCGGGATGTAAGCTGTAGCAGGATTTGGAGTAACTCGAGCATGGTGGCAGATGAGATTGTACCTCAGATTGTATATGAAATGCACCCTTGACCGTACTCGCACCCATGTACAGTCGGACTTGGTGGTCGTTGGGCATGGAACGAAGTAGCTGCAGCCTAAATCCTACACCTCAGACCCTCAAGCACGACCACATATTAAACCCAAACCCAAACCCCAAACCCAAAACCCAAAACCCAAACCCCAAACCCTTCAAACCCAAACTCTAAGCCTCTAGGGATACTATAGGGGTTATATGGGGGTTATGTAATTAGGGGTTAGATAGAAGTTATATTGAGATAATGGAAAAGAAAAATGGAAACTACTGTTTAGGTCCTATTCGTTAAAGCAGGTGGGAAAGCCTATTGACATGGGATGGAAGAGCTAGTCCTTGAACCCTGTATCCTACCTCCTAAACCTGGGAGTCCACCACCCCACCCAGTAACACAACCCCGACAGGGCCTTGACCGCCTGCACCTCCAAACTCTCTAAGCCCTATAGTCCTCCTTAAGTAGATAGAGCATGGGGTATTTTAGTGGGGTTACGTAGGGATAATGGAAAGGAAAATAGAAACTACTATAATGGGTTATATAGGGTATAGAATATGGGGTATATGGGGGGTTTTATTACAATATACCCAAGGCCATATTCTAGCTATCTAAGGGGGACTATATGGTAGTTTCCCAAAATAAGGAGACCCCAATATAGACCCCAATATACTATAATCCTTATTATGGGGGCCCCCAGAAAGGTACCCCTAATTTTGGGAAACCCCCCATATATC
>CAJNIZ010033335.1:244235-258554 GCA_905231905.1 Symbiodinium pilosum | reverse complement strand
TTCTGTTACCAACAATCCTAATATCAAGGTTCCTGATTTTTTTAAATTTCTGTTACCAACAATCCTAATATTTAGCTGAAATTCTAATTTCTACTGGGGTTCCAAATCCGTTAGAGTTGAAGTCAGGGCAATGGCTCTAGTCGTTTAGGAGGTATATAGGCATCTATACAAGGAGCTGTGGAGATACAGGGTTCAGAGGTTTAGGTAGTAGGGTCTAGGACTTCAATGGGGTTCAGGATATTGAGGTGGTGTGTTTTTAGCTTTTGGATTTGGAATAGGTATAGGGTCGCGTGATCCCTAAGCACCACAACCACAACTCAAGGGCCGGAGGGTAGGTGGTGGCTACACCGCTTGGAATTTCCAGCCCTACATTGTTACACCCTGTCTAAGCGCAATCCTTCTGAGCCAGTCATTATGGTCAGCCATGACCATGGACCGAACGCCGGTCACTTAGGCCGCCTCAAATTCGCTCGTTCCCCTACTACCTTCCCCCTAAACCCTAAACCCTAAGCCCTAAACCCCCCCGCCCTCCAAGGTTACCTTGCTGAGCCCTAACTATCCTCGAGGGGACCCGGGGGTTTAGTATAGAGTATAGAGGGGTAGTACGGTAGACCATGACAAATCAGATCCAAAACCGGCCTTACACCCTTACGTAAGGGTTATAGGGTTTGGGGTATTTGAAATCGCTCGAACCTCACGTAGTTTTGTCAAAGGCCAGTAATCTGCGTCAGGCAATTTCGGTGTTCCATGGGGATGTAAATACATGTGAAAAGCACTACATACACATGGGGATTGGTCTAAATTCCCTATAATACGGGGTCCTATATTAGGGTTCCCATTATAGTACGGGGCCCTATATACATGTTCCCCATTTTGGGAACAGTAATTTAAGGAAACTACCACATAGCTATACGTACCGTGGACAAACAATAGCAAAACTATAACACCAGAACTGCCAAGGTATGAGGTACTTAGTGCCATGCAGGATTTCCAGTACCCGCCGTGCCCCTATATGTATATTAGTATACACCAACTACATAATCCCTACGAACTGTTTTTGGGTATTCCATGTAGTTTAGTAGGGATCGCGGTTTAGGGTTAAGCCCTTAATCCCAGTTTAACCCCACACCCTTAAGGGTACAACAAGGAAGCCCTTTGGCCCAGCCGTGGCCTACGCGAAGGCCCTGGATCTCATAGGTGGACCGATTTTAGGATTCGAGATTTGGGGCTTGGGGTCCGGAATTATGGGATTTAGGGATCTTCGAGTAGCTCTTGCAGGCGGGGACCTCAGACCTGGGTTAAAAAAAAGGGATTAGGGAGTGGTTCAGGATAGTTGCAAGCCCAAGATTCAATTCAGGACAACATGATTTTCGTATGCAGGGGGAAGGCCGCGAGTCCCAACATTTTCCTACGACTAAGGGCTTCATGGTTGTAGGGCCCTAATTTTTGGGGGGGTTGGGGGTACCAAAAGCCCCTTAGGCTAAACCCCAAACCCTATAAAGCCTAGAAACCCTATAAACCCTCGGAACCGTAAATCCTAAACCTAAGCCCTAGAAGGTCCGTCTTTGCACAGCCTTGCGCTAGGCGCTGCGCCAGGCGGGTCAGGCCAAGGGCGAGGATGCTGCAGTCATGGAGGAGCCCCGCAATCACTGAACCTTAAGATTAGTGGTACCAGGTTTTAGGTTTTAGGATTGACGGGTTTAAGGTTTAGGGTTTAGGGTTAAGGGGTGTAGGATTTTGGGCTTAGGGTTCAGGGGATTAGAGGTTTAGGGTAGGGTCAAGAGCAGCAGCAATAAAGGTAGCAATAACACCAATAATTAACAATGAAGGCTGATTCCGTGAAGGTTTAGGATTTGCTTTTGAGTGCTTGCGGATAGCAATCGCTCAGTATTAAAAAAGTAGCTCTAGCAATCACAGCAGACACAATGATGATACTAAAAAGAGCAAAATACAACCACAGCGTCATCAGCAGCGATAATAGCATTCATGTCAACAATCAGGTCAGCAACAGTACAAAGGTGAATGCTTAATGTAGTGGCCTAATCATTGGCAACATTATGGTCCCAGATTCCCCATACAATTATTTTGTAACGTCCTTCAAAGAGACACCGAAATCTTGTTGGTAGTCTTAAGGCTCCCACGTTACGGGGAGTCATGCTCAAAAAGAGCAAAGACGGAGGGAAAGACGTATTCGTCAGCATGATAGCAAGCAGATGTTTGCTCAAGAGCCGCCTGATGTGTAGAAATAGGTGCTGGCCTCAGACATCAGCCCGCGCTTCAAGAAAGGGTTTAGAGCTAGGGTTGGCAAATATCATATAATCCCAGTTTCCATTTCATTTTCCATTTTCTTTTCCATTTGATTCTCCATTATAGTAGGTACCTCTACCCCTAATTATGGGAAACCCCCCTAAACCCTAAACCCTAAATCCTAAATCCTAAATCCTAGACCCTAAACCCTAAACCCTAAATCCTAAACCCTAAACCCTAAGCCCATTATTCGAATGCATCCTGGTGTTGGGTTGGAGCTCGGGCTTCATGGCCTCACGCGCGTGGGGTTTCGGTGGTTGAGGGTTAGGAATTGGAGGTTTCCCAGAATTGGGGGTACCCTTTTGGGGGGTCCCTTTAATAAGGATTATAGTATTTTGGGGTCTATATTGGGGTCCCCTTATTTGGGGAACTTACCAATTAATCTGTTCAGTCCTGGAGCTTATAACTTCTACACCCGAAGCCATAAACTCCAAATGGACCTTTTGTGCCGTTACAGGCTTGTAGAGTCTTGAACCCTAAACCCCAAACCCTAAACCCTTAAACCCTAAACCCTAAACCCCTTGTAGAGTCTTGTCATGGGAGGTCGGGTCCGGAGGTTCACGAGAACGCTTATCAGGCTGATCTTTGATACTTTCCGTGGGCTTTATAGCGGCCTACTATTTCTCGAAGAGCCCTGTTGGATGCATGCACTAGGCCCAGGGGATGAGGTTTCTGTGGGGAGCGCTTAGATGGGGAACTCATGTGCTCCCATGCTCAGAATCCTAAATCATCAGCCTTCACCCGTCCGTAACCCTATACCTTACACCTTAATCATGTCCTGGTCCACGAACCTGAGTCCCTTTACCTACTCTAAGCTCTGAATTGTCGTCCTTGATTCCTGCGTTCTAGACCCTAAACCCTACAACCTCGATCCATACACCTCAAATCTGAAAGCCTAACCCTTGACCCCTCAAGCCCATGTGCCCATTGTGACAGCCGCAGCTGAGGTCCAGCCTCTAATCCCCTCCCCCTCATATCAAGATCTCCCCTGCCCCGAATGTTGAGTATTCCCAGAAATCATTACAATACGGTGGAAATGTTAAGTATTAGGGATGGGGGTTTAGAGGATATGATGTGCTCTGAACTTAATCCTTGAGCCCTATCCTTGTGCCATAAACCCTTGACCCCTAGTCCTTGCACCCTAAAGTTTGATCTTCATAAGAGTGGGGTGCCTCAATTGTGCCAAGCTTCGCCGAAATTATTCAGCACCCCTTAATTGGTTTGGGGTTCCTTAATTGCGCGAAGTTGCGCGGCCTGAAATAGCTTTCTGAAATTAATTAGGTAGAATAACAGTAATTTGCTTTTCTAATCCAAGCTGCTCTTGCTAGAATGTTGAATTAGAATGTTTGCCTCAAGGATCTTAAGCTTCAGGATTTCCGGTTTCAGGCCAGGTCCATAACTATCGCTGTTTTGTTAAACCGCTTATTCGAGGAGGCCCAGCAATCTCGTTTGCAAGGGGGTAGTCCAGCCGCTGCTTGTGTCCTCAATGCGAGTGTTTTGGGGGGCTCAATTATCCGACAAGTTCGGGCCTTCTCTAGGGAGTCAAGAAAGCAAGCCTTTCTCTTTAAAGGCTCGCACAAGTACTGAGCTCCGCCGCCCTCCTCTTAGTGAATTTAATCTGAAACAGATTCCGAGCTCCATAAACCACCCTATTGAAATTAATTCAAAACATTCCAGAAACCATCCATTTTTGTTTGGCAAGGAGAGGAACGCCCCCTACATCAAGCAGGACCCAACATCAAACCCTAAATCCCAAATCCGAATCCTTATGCCGCAACGAAATTAAAGCCCAATCCTTAAGCCTACAGCCTCATTGCTGAACCTGAACCCTAGCCCTAAATCCTAAGAACCCTAAACCCTATTCCCCAACCCAAGCCCCTTTGTTGGCTTGGCCCTCGCATTCGTCTAGCCTACTTGGAGGGTCATGGCGACTTAGTAAGTAGGCTAATAACCCTTGTAACCCATATAGTAACCCTGATTATCCCCATTATTAACCTACTTACTTAGTCGCCCTGACCCTCCAAGTACTGGAGGACGTGCTCAAGATCAAGTCCTTCTACGAGGATGAGGCCATCTTCGAGGAGCTTCTGCTTAAGCAGGGCTTAAGCAGGGTTTAGGGTTTAGGGCTTAGGGTATATAACCATAAGCAGGGTTTAGGGTTTAGGATTTAGGGTTTAGGGTTTATTACCATGACTTAGGGTGTTTGGGGGGTTCATTTTAGGCTTGGAAAAGTTTGAAGTTTTGAGATTAAGGAAACTTGAGAACCCTAAGAAATGGTGAGCTTGTATGGGCTTGAGGGTTTAGAGTTTTAACCCTGAACCCTAAACTGTATGTAGTCTCTTATATATTCCCTTATATAAACCCCTTTAAGGAGTTTAGGGTTTAGGCTTTGGGGTCTAGGAGGTCGACAGCTAGGTTTTAGGATCTACGGCTTCGGGCTTCTGTAAGTTCAGCTTGAAGTCATGGGATTTAGAACATGACATGTTCCTCAAAATCCGGGGGCCCAAATATAGACGCTCAAGTACGATAATCCTTGTTCTAGGGACACCAGAAACAACGTACCCCTAAGTTGGGGAAATCCCCAATCATAGGGTTCAGGCATTAGGTCTTGGATACGTGCATGTTTCCTTTTGCAAGAGCCCAGGCAACATGCCAAAGCCTGTTGCAAAAGGTTGCGGACGTATGATAGAATCCCGCCCCGAAATATACAAGCCCCTGACCCCCTAATATATTGAGCTGAGCCTAAGGTCTCGGGCTTTGGACATTCGGTACTCTTCCAATAACTGGGCTATAGAATCACCAAGTGAAGTCGGAAGCCCTATCCACATACATGCCAAAGAAGGTCCTAAAGCGGCCCTCGGGCCAGTTTTTTTGGTGAACAGGGCTCTGGGGGGTTTATAGGGTTTAGGGCCTAGGGCTCAGGGTTTACAGGGTTTACGGGCTTAGGGTTTAGGGCTTAGGGTTTAGGGCTTTAGGGTTTAGGGTTCTTAGAGCATCCGGGCATGTAAGCCTGTTTCAGAGGCCGCGAGTTTTCAAGGTTGAATCTGTACTTAGAGGCTCAGGGCACTTAGTCCCCTTCAAAGGTGTGAAGAGTAGAGTTTAGGGGCTTAAGGTTCTTGGGCGTAAGTTTTAACCGGGGTCAGCATACTAGCTCCGATTTAGATTTTGTTAATCCTGTTTACTAGGCCCCTAAGCCCCAAACCCTAAATTCTATGAATCCCTATAATCCCTGAAATAAGGTTCCCTAGAACCTGCTTACTAAGCTCCCTGAATCTTCAAGGAAGGGCCTCAAGAGGAAGGCCCGTTTTAGGGCTCCTGTCTCGCGTCGTAGGTCAGCTGCAGCTGCAAAAAGCTGTTGTTCTCACTGCCCTCATCTGCAAAGAGTAATGAGTAGTACTCCCATTCGTCATATGCTGCATGCGACTGCTGTCTGTGCCGCTCCTGTTGGAGTTTCAATTTTAGAAGTCAGTGTCTCTATGATAGTTCCATAAATAAGGGACCCCAATACCGGTCCCTACTACCCTACATATGATGATCGTTCACACGTACCCTCACAAGGGGACCTCTAACTTCTGGACCCCCCGATAGGCAGACTAGGTTTTCGTGGCAAGCGTTCGCGACACTTGCTGACGCTTGCGACTGTAGTCCCCCTTAAGTAGACAGAATATGGGGTCTATGGGGATCTTATTATACTATACCCAAAGCCATATTCTATCTACTTAAGGGGGACTATAACCACCAATTTGCCACGGATTCGTCAACAAGGTGTGATGTTCCTTGAAGTATTATCATCTGGCAGGATTGCACCAGCCCACCAAGTACAGTCGTAAGCCCGAAACGCCCAAACGCCAACCCCTACCCCAACTATAGGTAGGGGTATAATCCCAGTTATAAGTAGTTACTTAGTCCCATGGGCCCTAAGCCTTAATCCTACACATCCCTATAACCCCTTTAAAGGGACCCAGTTATACGTAGTTGCTAAATCCCATGGGCCTCCAAGCATACGGCAACAGTAAGCGTCTGAACATTAGCCCGGCTAAGCTCTGAAAGGCTGTCGGGTCCTCCTGGGCAGACACAGAACCTCAGTTGGGTTGCTGTCAAGGGACTTCATTCAAGTTACCATAATGGCTATACATAGCAATTAATAGGGTTTCCCCCAATATAGTAACTTGAATTAAGTTCCTTAACAGCAAGCCAGTCAAGTGTTGGCCCTGAAAGCGATTGCGCTCCTTTTTCCCAAAGGGCCCTATGGGGTTCCGTCTTCATTGAGAGCTATACCCCACTCCGCAACCGTTGCAAAACTCCCAACCCTCATTCACCGATGGCCACTGCAAACCCGCTACTCCTAATCAATAATCGCACCATGGTTCCTGTAAGAAATGCTGCGGACTGCGGACCCCCACACTTTCCTTAGCCGCCCCCGCGGAAAAACCCTACTACCAATGCCTGTAAAACCTCAGCCCCAACCCTAACCTACGTGATGGTATTGTCGTATATGACAATAGGATTGTCGAATATTGGGATCGCCCATTTCCCCCTTCCCATCATCCGAAAACCCGAGCCCGGGCGCGCTGGTAAGCCTACTGGGGGTGAGTAGGGGATGGAGGAAAGTATTCCATAGGGATGATATGGAGATTATATTCCCTAATTCCCCTAACCCTAAACCGTGATCCCTAAACCCCAGTAGTAAGGAGCTCAGCTTGGTGCAGCATCTCGGAGATGGGTTTAATGTGACACAGGTTCACAGGGAATAATTGCCAATCTATGCCAGTATTGTATAGGGTTTAGGGCTGTTTAGGGTTTAGGGTTTTAGCGTGTTAGGGTAGACTGTCATCGAGGGAATGAAGAACCAAATGAAAAGTCAAATTAGAAATGAGATGGAAACTGGGGGTTTACAGGGGCATAGGGTCAATTTGAATGTGCGAGGTTTGCGGTTTGTCTCGTCTTCCTCCCTCCCTCGCTCTCTCTCTCTCTCTCTCTCTCTCTCAGGGTTGAGGTAAATTTCTACTTTGACCTGACTATACTTTGACATTTGTGTTTCTTATTTGTTCTGAGTGCGTTGTCTTGGGGCCCTGAATTTGCAAAAGCCCCATCTGTACAATGCTCAACTTGCGGCGATCGCTATGAAAGTACGCACGACCCCCTAGGGTAGAACTGGACGAACCATCGAAAAATGTGGCCATCCACAGACAAAGCTGCGGCGCGTACTTGCAATGGGATGCTGCGACTTGGGGATATATTGGATTAATATTGGGATAATGGAAAATAAGATGGAAACTACTGTTTAGGGTTTAGGGTTTAGGTTAAGATCGTCGGCAAGATCAGTGTCAGACTAGGCAGGGACAAACCTAAGTTATACCTAGCAAGTTTTCCTACAGTCCTTATAACCCCTTTTTTGGACAGAAGAGCTGTTCAGTACCATACGTTCCTAGCTTTCTGAAGCCTTCTTGGTTGTGGGTGGCCGAGAAGAAGGAAGTCTTTGTGGAAGACATTGTGTGCAATTCGCTTTGACCAACCTTTAAAGACAAAGCCTGAACCCTACTTGGAAGGTTAGGAGGACTCAGTAGGGAAGCGGGCTAGTAACGGGGATTACCTGGGGTAATCATATGGCTTATCGGGGCTTCAAGTATACTTACCAAGTCCGCCTGACCCTCCAGCAGCTCTAAACCTTAAACCTTGGGTACTGCCCCCCCCAGTAACAGTTGGATAGTAACTATAATATGGTTTATATAGCTCTTAATAGGACCCCTAGTATAGACTGGTACTGGGTGGGGGCAGTACCCAACCTAAACCCCAAATAAGCCCTAAACCCTAAACCCTAATTAGTAGTTTCCATTTTCTTTTCCATTTTTCCCTATAGAATCCCAATATATACCCCTAATATAACCCTATATATATACCCCCTAATATAACCCTATATATAACCCTAAATCTTAAACCCTTCAAAGCAACTTGGAGCCCATCGAAAATCCATACTTCGCCTCAAGCAAGTTACTCTTCCCGGGACCCTCTCCCTGACAAGCCCAAGCCCTGGAATTCCTAAACCTTAAATGCTGTAGGGCTTTCTTTCGTATTAAAAGTCTTTGTTTGAGGGCTCCGATCATGAGGAAAATACAACACAACTGGGGTTACACTGAAGGCACCCTTATTGATTGGAAATTGTTACACATACCATAAACCTTCTTTAAAAGCCCTACACCCTAAAATCCAAAACCCTATTCCCCCCTTTGTAAACATACTTCAGGAATGACTTCAACCTGACCAATGTTGAGCGTGCCGAGCAAATCCTTGAGATGGTCAAGCCTATGAAGCTCCGCGATTTTTGAGTGAAGCGGAAAGTGTTTAGGATGTAAGCTTTAGGGTGTAGGGTGTGGTGGGGTTCTAAAGGGAATGTATAGGGCTTGTATATTTAGGGTTGAGGGTCAGGGTTTAGGGTTTAGGGTGTATGGTTTTAGGTTCTCAAAGGATTTTATAGGGGTCATACCCATGATTATTTTAGCGATCATATAGGGTCACAAAATAAGCAGTGTGTGAGCTGTAGCCCGAGTAAGAGTCATTGTCAAGACCAATAAGAGAAGTCAGCTTCGCAAACCGTGCCTGCACTTTGGTGTCCTTCGATTGCCATGCCCCGCCATAGAATCTGCTGCTTCTGCATTCTTGCCAATGCGGCTCCAGGAAATTTTGAGCTCGTCCATTTTCCTCTCCATGATTGGGGGAATGTCCATGTATACCCCAAACCCTAAACACTAAACCGAAAAACCTAGGACCCCAAAACAAAGTACCCTTAACCCTAAAGTCTTAAAGATTAAGCCTGAAACCCTAAGACCCCCAAACTCTTAACCATTAACCTTGAAACCCTTAACCCAAAACCCTGGGACCCTAACACCCTTAAGCTTAGAAGCTTTAATCTTAAAACCCTGAACCCTAAAACCCGAAACCTGAAACCCGACGTCCTAAACCCTAAATCCGAAATCCTAAGCCCAAAATCCTAAACCTTAAATCCCGCACCATAAATTCCCACCCGGCCTGCTTAGGCCATTCCCACCCAGAGACTGAAGAGACATGTCAGCCTTACTCAGCGGTCCAAACATCTACCTGGACCCCAAAAGTATGTAAAATAATGGCCTTTATGGCTATTATTAGGGGTTTAAGGGGTTTAGGTACAAGGTACCTTGATTCTCCCTTCCTGGATCGGCTCTCGGGGGCCATGGGAGGCCCGTGAAAGGCCCGCCTGCGGCGGTCCTGTGATCATAATGTTTGCCAAGCGCTGGTGAGTTGGGAACTTAGGGCGTAGCCTTAAACCCTAACAGGAGATGGCTTGGGTGGTGGCCTGTGATTTCTCACAGCGGGCGGGGGAGTGAAAGGAACCCTAGTTTCGATGGGTTCTTGGACAAGGTCCATGAGGCTCGCAGGGTGAAGCCGCCACCCACAGATGGGTGGCACTATTCGTGCATTGACTCCCTGCCGTGCGCGATGCGACGTCCTAAACCTTAGATCTTCAACCCAAAGCCCGAATAGCTGTTTTTTTGGGGCTTTGTGCTGCTACCTTTTTATGTGCATGCACATAGCAAAGTAGCAGCACAATGTCATTTTGGGGCTTTGGCATACTGGACTGGCTCTCTGGCCGCGGTCTTGGAGCTCTTTTGGAGTGCTGTTGCAACGTATTTGTGCGTGAGAGGGATGGTTTTAGTGGGGTTTAGGGTCCAGGAATGAGGGATTAATGTTTAGGGGTTTAGGGTTAAGGGTTTAAGGTTTAGGGGTTTAGGGGCCTAGGGGTTAAGGGTTAAGGGGTTAGCGCTGGGATAAGTCATTTGACGATTGCGAGAAGATCGAGACAGATGCCAACAAAGACAGTGAAGGCAAGACCAAGTACATCACAGCAACCTCGATTTTTGTAACCAATAAAATCTCCGCTATTTGAAGGGTGCCTCAAAAAGGGGGCCCCGGATCGTGTACACCTAAACATACCTCCTGAACCCTAAGTCCCAAACCCTAAACCCTAAACCCTAAACCCCTAAGTCCCAAACCCTACCTCAAACCCCACACCGAAGGAAGTCCACGGTGATGCCCAAATTTGTGAAGTTCATCGCCAAGAAGATGAGGCTAAAGGCGCTTAAGCCAATTTGCTTCGAGTATGTTCCTTGGGCTAATATAAATTAGATTGGGGGTCCCTTGAAAGGGCGGTTATATGGGGGTATGTAAGGACTCATTGGGTTTAGGTGGAAGGGAAACAAAAATGGGGGCCGCTCTTTGCGAGTCCAAATAATGAAAAATTGCTAGAGTAGAAGAGTCGACATGATGGCCTCCTAATCAAAGGTCATGAGAATTAGCATAGTAGTATGTGCTACTGTCATGGCCATGGCTGCGAAGGGGATACTGCGGGTAGACCTAGGGTTCCTCGATAAAGGTCAGGCTGGTGCAGTTTCTTGCGTGTGATCTCCATGTCAGTACAGCATGTCCCGAGGGGTAGGGGAGCTAAACCCTAAACCCCTAAACCCTAAACCATTCGGTCTGTGGGGAGCACAGGGGGCTTTTGGGATCTGGGGTTCAGGTTCGGGATCTCGAGGTAGAGGGTGTTTTTGCACTGAGGATTTCTTGCACTTCTCAGCCGGTCCTGGGGTGAGGGAACTAGGGCCTACTACAGACGCAGGGGGGTTGAATGTGTCAGTACTGGGGGGATGCACTTCTCTACGCTGTTGGGCTGGGAGGGTATTGCCTTTTCCATTTCTGTCTTTCGTGGTGCGCTGTGGTGGTCACACATATACCTCCAACCCAAAGCTGTGAACCTTCCTCCCTTCCCTGATAGTCTCTCAAACTTGTGACTGCATGTGCATCACCGCCCTGAACGAAGAGATATATTCAAGCCCCTAGCTTTCAGCCGTAAGCCTGTGGTAACCTTTGCAGACAAGGTTCAGAGCGCCTACTTCACCGTGTGCTGGTCGAATATGTGGGGGTTTCACAAAATGCGTGGAGGGCCCCAATAGCAATCTGGAGGGATTAGATATGAGAAGTTACCTGGTCTTCTCTCAAAACTAACTAGCAGGGAACTTCATGAAGTATACGTTTAGCAAGACATTCTTGATAACCCCCTTTCTGGGTTCCAGGCTATGGCATCCCAGCAGAAACACCACCAGCGAGGAATTTTCGAGTTAACCCTAAGCCCCTGAGCCCCGTGACGGTTTGTTGCGCGTTGTAGGCTTTGGGGGGTCAAGGATTCAGCGGTTCAGTGTTTGACTGGGCCCCTCTTACCTTTTGAGGGTTTAGGGTTTAGGGGTTAGGGGGCCATTGGTCTATTATCTTGCCTCTTGGTACTGGTGTTGGAATGCAGGGCTTTGGAGATTATGACCCTAAGCTTGAAGCTGCTGCACTCCAAACTCGCGACACCAACACAGGCCCCCTGTTTTGCAGTAGTCCCAACGGCATTCGCATCTTTTGGCGGTCAATGCACCTTGAGTGCACAGTCATTACCCTACTTTCCACAAGTGAGCTAGCAGGGTGGTGAGTTCTCAATTTGAAGCCACCCTCGCAGTGGATACGGGCTCGATGAGCAATCCTGTTCCTTTGGTGCAAATAAATGGCAATCTCCCTGGGAGGACCCTAATACAATCTCCAACATACCACCGCTGGGAGCGACGCCGCCGAAGAATATTGTCCTTATTATGGGGACCCCGCAAAGGTACCCCTATTTTTGGGAACCCCATCCCCAAATTTCTAATTTCAAGCCCGGAAGCCTAGAACAATCTCGAAGCCATAGCCACGGACCTTCGACAGTAAGCCAAGACAGCAAACTCTGTAATGAGCGGTCTGAGGCAAGCCCTAGAAGAAACTCTATGCCCCCATATACCCATATACCGTATCTATCCCCGTATAAACTAATCTTCCTGAGCCCCGAGCTCAAAACCCCTCAGCTGCGTCTTTCACTAAGGAGTCTGTCAGCCCGGTTAGGGTCACATCTGCCGTGCGCCTGAGCCTTGAGCGCATTTGCAAAAGTTCAATGTCAGCTCTTCTAAAATCAGGATGTCCCTCCATGGGCCCGGGAAGTATGTGGGGAATATTCGTGGATCGTAGGAGGTCTTTGTGTCTCTCTCTCTCTCTCTCTCTTTCTCTTTCTGTCTCTCTCCGGGGTTGTTTCGACAGACTCCTGCATGCTTAAAAGAGGATTCCAGGACTTCGGGCTCAGGTGTGTAGATTTGGAGTCGGGGGTCTGGACTGGGCAGGTTGTTACGCCGTGGCTTACTTGATGGCGAGTAAAACTGTAATGGCGCCTTAAGGCTGGCAGCGCAGTATCTCCACTCCCTCCAGGTCCTCTACTCTCCGTATATGCTGGTTGGACGTCGAGTGGCTAGCGCTTAAAACCCCCGATATACTGGAATCCCCAAAGTGTAAGGTAAAAGTGACAGTGCAGATCTCCTTCATCACAGCAGCACGTGACTGATAGTACGCATTCCGGGGACGACCCTGCATTTCTTGGCCTGTGCCGCTTCGACTTAGGAAGGAGAGTGTAGCGCATCCACTTAGCCCCAAAGGCGCGCGATGTACCCTTGCCCAAACAATACGGCACCTGGACACGGACCCCTTGTACTAAAGGAGCTCCAGGGAGGCTAAAAGGCTTCTAGCAGCCATCTGGCAAAGATCCCAAGCCAGGAGCGATGAGCAGAAGAACAAGATCATCGAGAAGATGAAGGTGAAGTGCGAGACGGACAGTGTGAAGCTTCTGGGCTTTTGTTCGGCGTTTTACGATTCAGCCGAAGGGACAGGTAGGGAAAACACAAGTAGAACCGGGTAATATTTCATAGTAAAGGCGATTACTGCTACTACTGCTGCTGCCGCTGCTTCTACTGCTACTGCTGCTACTAGTGCTGCTGTTGTTGCTGCTGCTGCTATTGCTCCTGCTCCTCCTCCTGCTCCTGCTGCTCCAGCACCACCTCTTCCTCCCACTACTACTAGTACTAGTACTTCTACTACCACGAGTACCACTACGACTCGTACTACTTCTACTACTGGTACTGCTGCTACTACTACTACTACTAATAATAATAGTAATCATGCCTCGAGTGTTTTGTGATATGTTTACCTAAAAAGTGTGTATGCGTTGCGGTTTGGGATGAAAGAAGTTCGGGCTTCGACTAAGTTTTCGTGGTTTGGGATTTCTTGGGGTTTATGGGCTTGGGGCTTATGGCATAGAATTGTTCCTGCACTGGGGATACGGAACTTAGTAAATAGCATACTTAGGCCTGCTATCAAGAGGGCGAGAAGTGCCATATCCTGGTTGAGCAAAAAAGGATTTCTCCCTAGAACATATCTTCTAGTATTCCTGTTGTTACAGTGTAGGGTGCCCCCGAAATGTGGTTGTCATTCTTCAGCTGCCCATCCTTTTCTACAGGTGATGTAAGGGCCTAGATAATTACCCAATAATATTGTAGTCCTAGTTCCCTTGTATAGTTACGGTATAGGATGCCTGTAATGGACCTCTCAGTGACATTGATAACAAGTTAGGCCCGCTGTGAGCGACCTCCAATTGTCAATGACTGAAGAAACCCTAAACCCCTAAACCAGATGCCGCGCCATAGGCTGATCGAGGAAGTGGATGCCAATCTCATCAGTGGCTTCAAGCTGGAGACGTGGCAGCTAAAAGGCGGTGTAGGGCTTCCGCGGATTGTATGTTCGTTCTGCACAGAGGCAGGCTTACGCTTTAGAGTCTGGGGTTGGGTCTGGGGATGTCCTGTCTTGGGCAAAAGGCCTTGGCAGCAAAATTCGAGACCCGCAATCAGGATTGGCACAGCCTTGAATTTGGCTGTTTGGGTAATCATAATGTTCACCTCATAATAAGAAACCCCCCCCTCCCCCCCCACCCCCCCGAGGATGTGGGCCCAAGCCTCCGTAATTAAGGGTATCCAGGTCCATGAGCTGAGCTCCAGTTGTCATAGCCCATAGAAGTAGAAGCCAGTAGTACACATTGCTTTTCGACGCTTCCAAATCTTTGGGTTTTGGCTGATTGGATTTTGCAATTAC
>CAJNIZ010033335.1:162209-222231 GCA_905231905.1 Symbiodinium pilosum | reverse complement strand
AATATGGGGTGTATGGGGATTTTATTATGATATACCAAAAGCCATATTCCACCTACTTAAGGGGGACTATATCCTGGGCTACTTCGGATTACTGGGTTGCTGTTGAGGAATTTCTTAATCAGTCATATAATAAGGAAGCCTCAGGATTCACTATATATCCATAATATGGTAACTTACTATACCCACAATATGGACTATACCCATAATATTCTAATTTACTAAACCCATAATATCGTAACTTAGTATACCCATAAAATGGTAACTTGATTAAACTCATTAACAGCAACCCAGATTAGGGCCAGCCATTGCCTATGCTCCAAGAGTTGTGAATCTGGGGTTGGATCTTTGAAGAACTCCTGTGAGGGTTTAGGGTTTAGGGTTTGGGTTTTAAGGTTTAGGGCTTCTGGTTTAGGGTTTAGGTTTCAGGGTTTTGGGTTTGGGGCGAAGGGCCTCCAAAGCCTCCGCGGGATGAGATTCCGGGGACTTGATAATACTTACTTACAAAGGTCCCTCTGGACTGTACAGTGCCTGGGAGGGAGCCTAGAATGGTAGTTTCCTTGAATAGGAGGACCCCAAATATAGACCCCCAAATACTATAACCTCATTGTAGGGACCCCGGAAAGGCATTCCTGATTTTCGGAACCCCTAAGCCCTCAACCCCATATAACCTCTGTATTTCCTTCAAAGGGACCCTGGAACCTCCCATATCCAGTAAGTTTTGCTCTCGGTTCTGGCCGGCAGCTTTGCAGTCCGCAGCTCTAAACCGTAATTCTGCACTGATACGGTAGCTTGGGTGCGGCCCCCAGGGGGTTTAGGTTTTAGGGTTTAGGGTTGCAACAGTTGGATGATATCTATAATGCGTTATATATAGCCGTTAATATCATCCTAATATAGACTGCTACAGAGTGGGGGCAGTAGACCAAACAATGGCGTCCACTGACAGGCAACTGGCCCACGAACGTGAGACCAGTGCTGGAGAAGGTCAGTCATGCGTATGTTCCTTGGCATTTCAGTACAGAATTTTTTGGTGGCATTCAATTCCATAAAAATCAGGAGTTTCTTTGAGAGCAGCGCTGAGCCTGCGCACCTCAATTGCGACCCACTTTGCGCCTTCACCCCAAACCCTAAACCCCTGAGCCCTAAAGCCTGCAGCAAGCATCCCACCAAGTCTGTCAATCATACGCTCAGTCGTTGAAATCTGCTCCTCACACAAGGTAGATTTTTCTGGTTGTGGTGAGCGTATGTAGTATATAGGTTCCCTAGCAAAAAAATCATGCATGTATGTAGGGGGTGTTTCGCGGCGCGCGAGAAATAAGATCCTACCTTATATGGAACACTGCAGCTCATGCAAGTTGCAGTGCTTATTACATCCGTATGTAGCATGACTTTCAAAACAACCTTTGCAGCGCCCCAAGGACGGGCCCCCGCATAACGCCCCTGTACTCCCTGTATATCTGGGTCGCTGCTCGAGAAGCTCCCTATGACTCTGGAGAGACATCCTGCCTCAGGACCTGCAATCCTATTGCGCCAACTTAGGTTAATATAGAAGCCTAAATCATTACCAATTTTGTGCAAGGACACTGGGTTTGAAGGGGGTAGGGGTTCCCAACTCCGTTGACCCGGTTCATGGAGGCTTCAAATGATGCCAGGGACTACCTTTGATTTGAAGGTTCATGGAGGCGGGACTAGATTTGGATGTTTTAAAGCTTGCTCATGGACAGCAAGCGAAGCTTGACGTTTAGACTTATGTTTCTCTGCATAGTTCTCAGTTCTCACCATGCAGGGTAGTTCGGTAAACACCATCACAAAAGGTTCGCGTTAAACCCTGGACGCCAAGCTCCACACCTCAGGTGAGTAGCACTTTGAAAAAGAAAGTCTTGTCCCTGGTATGATTCAATATTATATTCTCCCTATTGATGTAGTATGTAGTAACTCCTGGCTCAACAACTAAGCTACACAAAACGACAATAGAAGCCTTATAATTATCAACATTCTGGTCCTAGGTTTTTTGTATCATTAGGACCTTTAGGCCCCTACATTACATAATCTCCATCACCCCCCATTTAATTTCCCACTTGCTTTTTGATTTGAGTCTCCGCCTTTGTGGCAGTATCTCAAAATCCTACATAACCTCATATAGCCCTCATAACCCTACATCTCAGGTGATCTTCTTCCTTCTTTATGTGACAGTCATTGTGTTCGCAGTGTGGCTCAGATCTCGACAAGTATGTTCTGACCTTTTGCTTCTGCGAACGCATCCCCAAAATCAGGCATTTCTCCTAATTGATGTCCTTTACACAACCTTGGGTGCTAGGTTGAAAATGATACGTAGAACTTATCGCTGTATTGAATCCAGGCGGGCGGGGGAACGTCTCTTTTTTCACTGAACAGCAAATGGAGCTTACCTTTTTGCCAGGACAGCGGCTCCATCTGCACGTTCACTGACCATAAACAGCCGTAGTGCAGCAATGACAGCAACTGCACATGTGTTCACAGAAAGCTGGCGGCGAAATCATCATAGAGATCATGGGGCGAACCTGAATGCTGGACATGATGAAGTTACCACCAATAACACCCGAGCAGTGGAGAAGCCTGGGTAATAAGCCCTCCGTAGCTAAGATATTACTTAGGGCAGGAACCACAGGACAGCAACCAATTGCAGAGGTAACCTGCTCCCTGTGCAAGTTCGTCTTGGCACTGCAAAATATTCATATCAGCCGTTGTCTAAGCTCCTTGTATCCCCAATAATAACCCCTATAAGACTCCCCAACCCCCCTTAAGGAGTTTAGACTATAGCTCATATCCTGCCAACTGTCCACGAAAGCCCTAAACCCTCTAAACCCCAAACAGTCGAGGATCCGGGCCTCTTGGCCGCAGGATGAGAAAGCTCCAGGAAGTTGCATTTTTTAAAGGAATCAAGGAACTGATCACCCGTAAGGTTCCTACAGGAACGCCTGATGAAGTAGTTTGGTGGAAGGGGATTGCATTCGAATCGACAAGGTCATCGCTACTGTAGCTTGGATTTTAGAAGGACCGGGTAAACAGTAGTTCCTCATTGTGCGATTCCTCCCCTTCACCGATCATGCAAAGCTGGCATCACAATGACCTACAGTTTTCGCCTTGCTTGTCTGCATACATGTGCCAGTACAATCGGCCCACATTTGTGTGTTTTGGTATATGCGCCAAGGTGATAACGGCAATTTTTTTGAAAGATACGTTAGATGCTGCCCACAACGACGCCGAGAACCTCATCCTGGACAAGATGCGGAAAAAGGCCTGGAGGTTCGGGAGAGGGTCTGCTTGGAGAGCACGTGTAGCTAAGTGTTGGGTGTTTGAGGTGACGTACCCCAAACCCTAAACCCCTAACCTACTTGCAGTTGAACCCCCAACTTTTAGATAGGTATTGTGCATGTTGTTGTCTTCGGAGATGATGCTTTAGCCATGACGATGACCACCCATGTACTTAGGGACCCCCCCAAGACATATATGTAGGTAATAGTTGTACATCATCTAATCCGTATTTTGCCTACTTAGCCCAACCCTTATACGAACCTGCAAGCACCCTTCCATGCTGTGCTCCACGTTCTTTTCCCTTTGATTCTCCGGGATTGGGGTAATGTTCGCCTAAGCCCCAGGGTGAATCCTATTCCAAAATCAAAAGCCCCGAAAGTGTACTTCCCACTTTTATTCCCGCATTTTTGACCCTAAGCCCTGAAACCTACTTCCTCCAACTGTTGGGCTATGATTTTCCCTCAGGCCCCCTTAGGTTCCTACTACAGGCACCTTGAAGTTGACTTTTGGTATGGGTGCTAAGTGCCATAATGTACAGAACAAGGCCTCACCTGGCCCGATAGCGCCAACTCCCCACGCGACGAGGCAGAGTACGTCGGGAAGCTGGAAGCAGTTTTTCAGGCCACTTGGAAATTATGACGTGTGGGTTACATACAGGGATCATGGCAAACAGAATAGAAAGTCCTATTTAGGGTCTAGGGTTTTCAAAATCTGGCGGGTTCTCAAAGCTGTTGCCCTTCGGTTCGGGTGCACAGGGGTGAGTCTTAAGACATGGCTATGTCGTGATGTGTGCTTTGCGGAACAGATCTACCATATCAGAATCTACAACCATTTGACCCTTGTCTGCAACTGCTTTGGACATTCCTTTCCGGGGTCATCTTCCAGTCTGGATCAACAGGGTGAACGTCAGGAAAGCACCACCACAAAATTGACAGGATACCCATAAAGGGACCATGTTTGGACAAAGTCCCAAACCCTGCCAAGGCTTGTCCTGCCCTGCACCATGCAGCCCAGCAGTAATCTCGTACCCTGATCACGAACATCCACCCCCAGTACTTTAATGTTAGATGTTCCCTTATGACGTACTAGTATTATTTTGGCAATATTCATCATCCTGAACCTTCATTTCAGTTTCCGCATTGATGCTCCATCATGGGGGTAGTATTGCCCCTATTAGGGTGTGAGAGGGGAGTTACATTGGGAAAGCGGGGCAGCCTTCTCGGGCTGGGGTGGCGCTTTCTATGCGTTCAGTGCGACTCGGAAGCTGTAAAGGCTTGAGGTTTGCAACTCTTCCAGAATAGCCTGCATAGAAACGGTTCCCTGTGCTGAAATGATTCATGTTGCTAATATCTTCGACATGCCTCAAGAATTTGATCTGATCATGTCATTCCCTTCGCCTAGAACCCAAAGCCGTTAAGCGTGCTCTAGATGGCTAGCATGTGGCCCCTGATTCATCAAGCTACTCTCCTCATAAGCATCAAAAGTCTTAGGCCCATAACACTTATAGAATCCTTACAACGCGGCTGTATTCAGCAGGGACCGTCATTACACCTTGGATACTGTCCCGGGCAGTACATAATTTTAGCCTGGTGCTGAAAGGGGAGTGCGGGAGTGAGTGTAGGGACTCCTCAGGGAATTACGTGCGGATTCCCTGAGGAGTCCCTACATTCGTTCCCGCACTCCCCTTTCAGCACCAGCTTAGTACGCAGGTTATAAATAGGGCTATGAGTCCTCTGATTGATGTTGGTCTGCTTGTGATCCCATTCATAACCTGCTTACTAGGTTCCCTGAGCCTTCAAGTAGAGTCCACTCCCTCAGTCCCTACTTTCTCTCAAGTACAAGCAAGGTATATTCGGTTGCAAGTCGCGAGCTGAGGCTATCGATAAGTCCGGCGACGGCATGATTTCTGAAGAGAGGCCCCTTGCAGAGCTGGGCATTGCCTGTAAACCCAAACTCTCTAGAGAATCCTTCCTTGGGACCCCATAAACCGTCTCCATGAACTCCTTCTCTCCAAAGGGTGCCCTCCTTGGTAAGAAACGCCCGGTTGAACAGAGTCCCATTTCAAGATGTAAATTCATACTAAACGAATAGTACCCAGTCTTTAACCTCCCAAGAGGTCCCAACAAGAACGCTGCAGAATTCACTGTCTCACTCGAAGAGGTTTCCGAGCAAATCGCTGAGCACCCGTATCACCCAACAAGGTCAATCTCTTTGGGGAGCATCTGTTTATTTCAGAACCTGCTCGCAAGATGAAGCTTATGATGATTCCAGGGGTTTATAGAGAGCGCGAGGGCATTTGGAGGTTTCTTAAAAGAGCTCATACAATTTCTTTTGTAGGGGCCCTGCAACCCCTTAAATCCGAACCTATACCTGGGGTCCCATAGAACACCCCCATGGTGACAACCCCCCCACTTGGGTAAATCCTAAGTCATACAACCTAAACCCTAAATCCTAGACCCTAAGCCCTAAACCCTAAACGCTAAATCCTGAATCCTAAACCCAAAACACCAATAAACCTTAGGCCTTCCAAGAGGCTGGGAGAGGCTAGGGGTCAAACAGATTAAGGGTTGAGGATGTCGTGTTTTTAGAGTTAAGGGCTTGGCTTCAGGATTCTATACAGGTATTTGGAGGCAATATTCACAGACATTGATCCCGAACACTGCACCCAAAAATCGCCAACACCAGCCACCAATGTGAGAGTGTATAGGCACCATGCAGTAAAGGATCTGTAGTCCTGTCTCACCACTCGACTGCAAAGTTTCTGTCCAAGTTCCCCTGCGTTCGCAGTCCTGAAGCAGATTTCATTCGTGCCTACACTTGAAACCGCAGCTACACCCTAAAACGTAAACCCTAAACCCTGATTGTTGCTGTTGGGATCATAAGGAGACGAGCCGCCAAGAGAAACGAATAACAAGCCTTTACAGTCCACTCCCCCCCAGTATTGCATACCTCCGCAATCGTAAACATTCGCTATCGCGACTTTATTATAGTTTGGGTGACATAGAAGCCTTTTCTAAATGAACCATGACCATGAGGTTCAGTGTCTGACGATGGTAGGGAGTACCTCAAGCAGGATTCAGAAAATGATATTGATAATTCTTGAGCGAAACTCTAGGATCTACACCTCCGCCACCACACTTAACATGGAGCCCCCAAAAGCCCATTGTTGTACAATGCTGTAGTCCCTTCACTGGGGTCTGATTCGCGGGCTCACCACATGAGCCACGGTCTAAACTCCTAGTATCCCCCTTAATATCCCCTATGGTAGTCCCCTATATAATCCCCTATATACCCCCCTTTAAGGAGTTTAGCTATGGCTCACATGTCGGAACCTTCCGCTCTTCGGCAGCTTGTAGGCTGACAGAGATCCTGTCCAACCCGAAGGCCCAGCACTTTGGGATGAAAGTAGTTATATTGGGATTATAGGGTATATATTGGGGTTATATAGGGATAATGGAAAATCAAATGGAAACTACTATATAGCATATTTATAGGGGTGAAGGTTTAGGGTGTAGGGTGTAGGGTTTAGGGTTTCGGGTGTAGGGTTTAGAGTTTAATCAGTTTTTAGGGTTTAGGGTGTAGGGTGTAGCGTCTACCTGAAAAGGTAACCTGATTTTGGGAAACCCTAAACCCTAAACGCTGAATAACCTCTATACAACCACTACGTAGCCCCCATATCTCCCTTCAAAGGTACCCCTTTTTGGGAAACCCCCCATTTGAGTTGGGAGAGGCGGGGCTGGCATTGAAGTTTTAATCCCCTCCCCCGAATATTACCCCCCCCCCCCTCCAGCCCACTAATTTTAAGTATTCCCTTTCATGGTCTACTATAATACGTATCCCCGCGATATTTTGGGTGTATTATGTTTCGGTTGGAGTGAGGCGGTTGTTCTTCGAGGGGGATTAAAGTTCGAACGGCAGCCACAACCCAATAGATGTTCCTCGCTCACTGGGAATTATAATGATGCTTCGCACAGGGCTTCCAAAGCTGTTTGGGTCAACTTGGAACGAAAGGAAGACATTTTCACAGAAAGGGTTTAGTCGCCCCAAACCCCAATAAGGATTAGATCTATATGGGGGTCACATAAGTACCCTTGGAAAGTTCATGCATCGTATCAGACATGCCTACACACAGATCAAAGAAAGCTGAACCGAGCATGCCTGTTAACATTGAAGGCTTTCTGGGTTCGGTCCCGAGGAGATGATATTACGCCCACTTTTGTACGGTTCCTGAAGGGACGGTGTCCGGGCTTTCTTGAGGGACAGCTTTCCCTGCATTTTCCCGCTACAGCTACATGTTCTCCCCCTTCAAAGATCAGCATCCAGCTAAATGTTGAGTCATCCTATAAACCCTAAACCCTTATTTTTGAAGGTTTAGGAGCGGAGGGATCCCCGAAGCCTCGACTCAACACAAACAAGGTTGAGGGTTCAGGGTTGTGGGCGTAGGGGCCCGGGCTTGGGGTCTTTGAGTAGGTGGAGGAGTGCCTCAAGGAGCCTAAACCCCTAAAACCCTAAACCCTAAACGTAAATTCTTTTTCACAATGGCCGTCAGTCAGACTTTGAGCGGAGACTCGTCGTCGGCTTCATGACGCTGATATTGCATGGTCACCTTACCGCCGTGACGGCAAATATAGAAGCCTCAGTGACTGTCAATATTACGGGTTATATGGGGACGTTTAGGGGTTAGGGATATTAACCCCCAACGTTGGAGGATCAAATGGAACAATAAAATGGAAAATGCCATGAAACTTGGGGTTATGGGTTTGTAGGGGGATAAGTACCAAAATTATGGTCCTAGAGTCCTTGTACGGGATAGCTCCATTTGAGACCTAATCATATTTGCGTCCGTTTAGGCCCCAATGTATCTTGGTAGTGCGGTCCGCATTGTGTTGGATGGGAAAGCAGGCTCAGCTCAAGGAGCTTAAGCCTTTTAGGTCAGTCATGCCTGTACCTGGTATGTCTGCCCTGGAAAGAGAATTTCTCCAACTGCCTTCTAGAGCCCCTAGAATTCTTCTATAATCCTTACTCAAAATCCTACACCTTTAGATTGAGAGCCACAGATGACTGCATTGCCTCAACTGCCGGATGGCACCAGGCCACACTGCGCAAAGTTCTGGGCGTTTACATAGAAGCACAGGTAACGTTCAGCCCAAGATCATGACCATCTCCTGCATTCTGAACAGACCATTAACTCCAAGACCCCAACCCCTACATCCAAATCCAGTAAACTGCACAACCCTCAGCCGTAGAGCCTTAAATGCTAAACCCTACGTAAACCCTGCAACTTTCCATGTCATCATGTACTGGCAGGTGGCGGCCTACTTTCAGACGCTTGAGCTTGATGTGCACGAGAGCCGTGCTTTGTTTCACATCTTGGATAATGGCACCTTGGCTAAGATCAGGCCCGTTTTTTTTTGAGGAGTGTAGAGGGTTTAGCGTACTCTAGAATCCTTTAAAGGGCTCCATAGGTGTGGAGTTAAGACTTTAGGGCTCGAGGGGGTTTGAAGGCAGCTCCATTATAATAGCCTACCATTACTTGCTTGTTCTCTCGTGATTCGCGCGGGAGTTTTTGATTTTGGTAGTGGCCTGCTGAAGAAGGTTTCAACCAAGCAGAGGCCCTAAACCCCTATACCCTAACCCCCCCCCCAGTCTTTGGTTACAAAAGGCTTGAGGGCTATGATGGGAGCACGGCCTGATTGGACGTCTTGTGTACCCATCCCCCATAATGGAGAATCAAGTGGAAAAGAAAATGGAAAATGAAATGGAAGCCCTAGGTCCCTTTAAAGGGGTATATACGGATATATTGCACCAATAATGGAGAATCAAATGAAAAGGAAAGGAAAATGAAATGGAAAGTGGGGGAATATAGGGGTCTGCGGAACCCTCAATTAGCCTTGCGTCCTCTAAACGTTATTCTTGCTGGTGGATGGCTGGAGAAATGAAGGAAAACCAGCTTTTGGGGTCCAGCTGACACAGAAGTCAAGGGTGTTATGCATGGGGTATACAAGCAGACACTTCATAAGACACTTTGAAATATGTCAACCCTAAACCCTAAACCCTGTCATTGTTGTCCATCCTGACTGGAATGGGCCTCCTGTCAGCGCTTATGATGGCCCTCCGCGATTCATCAAGCCCTAAGCACCGAATGGTAGTGTTTAGGTGGACCCCCCACCCAGTAATAGTGACTATAGGGGATGATAGGGATTATATTAGGGTCCTCCTATATTTTTATTATACCACTATTACAGGGTGTCCATAAACAGGGGGAGCCCAATATAGACCACAAAATACAAAGTCCTTTTTATCAGTACCCCCAAAACGGGAACCTCTAATTCAAGGAAACCCCATGTCCGTACAAGCCCTAGATAATCCCAGTTTCCATGTCGTTTTCCATCTTCCTTTCCATTTGCTTCTCCAGTATTGGGTAATATCCCTAAACCCTACAGCCTAAATCCTGAAACCTAGACCCTAACCCATAAACCCTAAGCCCTAATCCTTAAATGGTGATATCCCTAAACCCTAAACGCCCTAAATCCTCAATCTGGTCAGTCTTTGTCAGAATTCACACTCAATTTTGCATGCCGGGTTCCTGCACTCCAAGGCTGCCTGACTCCGCGAGGTAATGTGAGGACCTAGTTCCTCATCAATTTGGAAAACCTCCCAGCCCAGACCCCTTGAAAAAAGCTCGAGATAGAGTGGCCCAAACAGGAGAGAGAGAGAGAGAGAGAGTGGCCCAAAATGGACCCCAGAAAAGTCTCGGTAAGAATAGGTGATTTGTTTAGGAGTTCAACTCTTCGCCCTAAATCTTAACCGTTAAACCTTAAGCCCGTGATCCTTTTGGGGTATATCTGAGCCAGGCGATGGTGAGGCCGGGACCTTCTCCAACAGGGCAGGGAAATATGGGGGGGGAGGTGTTCTTAACAGGGCTGTAGAGTTTAGGGTTAAGCTAAAGGATTAAAAGATTTGGAGGCGGACCTTCCCAGAGATTCTATACGCCGATCGCCCAAAGGATCAACAAAGTAGATCCCGAAAATCCCATCATGATCCCTCTCATTTTCCCAGGGAAGTTCGTTGTGGCCTTTCCTTGGGGGTTTGGGAAGGGAACAAGCGTCAGATGCGTTTTGCATCAGGGTAGAGAAGGTATCTACAGGGAGAATGGCCAAGAAGGGTTCTACACTTGGAGCTCCCGGCTACCTGTAGCCAGCAGGGTGGTTTGTACTGCATGCCGCTATACTCAGGGGATACAGATTCAGAATTGTGTTATAATCACTGTCGGGGGTCTCAACAATTGCCAGCATTATGGTTCTAGATTCCTTGTATCGCTGTAGCATAGGGTACCTCAGACCGCAACATGATATTGGTAATTACCTACAAAGTAGGTTGCAAGTACTCCGTGATACGAGCCATGCAACGTGTACTGGAGGAGGTTGCAGCTTGAATCCAGGCCTCCTTTGGGAGAGGGTGGGCTATGTCATGGAAGTATGAGGGGTACATGAGGCCTTTCTGGGGGTAGGGTGAGGATATATATATATATAATAGACATTTATATAGTATAGGATGTACCAAGATCATATGAGGTACTCCTTGCTATAGTTGTCTTTCATTCAACCTTCCTCTAATTCATAGGCTTTTTATGATGTTGGGACTTTTCGGTATCAGGGTGGTGTGCGGCGGCTCATAATTACCAGGGGATCATGTGCAGAGCTCGGGTACGCACTTTTTGAAGAAACTAGCTTGACAGGAGCTAGACTCAAGCTGGTGGCAGCAGCAAGTCCGCAAGCGAGCATTTGAGCGGTGTAGCGGAGGTAAGTTTGAATGTGTACGAGGTTCCACTACCAAATTTACGAAGCTCTGAACCGTGTGTAATCTCAGCTGTCCTCCAATTCCTTCTTTTGCCGTTTCTGCAATCTGGAAGCCATCAACAACTAGTTCTAACATTGTCGTCGCCGCAGCAGGTCACGAGAGAAGAGTTCATTGACGGCATCCTAAGATGCAAGGGTGGTGCAAGGGCCATTGAGCCTCGACAAGCTACGAGAGGTTTGTAAGGCTGTTTTGAAGCGTTCTGGTACCGCACATAATCCGGAGAATTCATGTCGTTGCCTAGTCTTTTTCTTAGAGCAGCCCCAGCTATTGCAATTATTAATCAGCAGCACCAGCAGAACGGGGCGCCTCTGCCAAGAGGTGGGCTGTAAACCCTAAACCTTACACCCGGGGCGGCCAGGCAAAGGTGGTCGGCTTTGCCTTTTTTTCGAGAGAATCAGGAAAAAAGATCAGGGCCATGGCCACACTCCCCTAGAATCCAAGATCACCTACCAGGCCCGCATAATCTGGGTTGCTGTTAACTAGGTACCCCAGTAGTACTCTTATTCCCTTTTTTATTTTGGGATTAAAGCTGAACATTAGGAAAAGGGCACCCTTATTATTATGGAGTTACTGGGGAACCCAGTTAACGAACTTAAGCTAACTTACGGTAAGATGGGTATATCCAACGTAGAAGGGCCTCCTTATTGTAGTGTTTTTATAAAGTTCCTTAACAGCAACGAAGTACTGCATTGCCATGTGGTGGCTGGGTCATCATCGTTGTATTTGTCGTCATTTGGATCTGTCGCCATTACAGTAACTGTCCTTAAAGGGTATTTATTAAGGGGCCATTGTAATGCCAATTGCCTAGTGTGGTAACTTCACTGTAGGGGAAGGACCTAGCAAATTCAGACATATCCCTATGGCCGCATCTATAACCCGCAGTTTCCAGTTAATTTTCAAGTTGATTCTCCATCATTGAGGTAGTCTCCTCAAACTGTATTAAATGTATTTGTCATAACGGTGGCGGTGGCACTGTGGTTGTGCGGGTCCTGGGGCCACTGGTGCTGGTGCTGATGATGGAAGAAGATGGTCTAGCGGGCTTAGGCTCTAGGGTCCAAGGTAGCTCAGCGCGTTTACAGATGCTTGCCAATTGTATACAATCTATTTGTTGAGCAGCCGTGGCATTGCAGCATCACGCATTGTAGGACGCCCTATGGGGTGACCTGCACAGGGTAGTGGGGTAGCAACAGAGCATTCCTATAAATTGGAGCTGTTGCAAAGAGAGTTTCTTCTTCTTCGGTCCTTCAGTATAAGGCGGGACCGAGGGGTGGTTCTGGCCCTTTCGGACCCGAATGTTATGCCAAAGAGCTTCTGCCTTATCCCCTAAACCCTAAACCCTAAATCCTCGCATGCCAGCTTTGACAACCATGCTTGGAGATGTTGCTGGATCGATCACTGCATGGATGGTGGCTAGAATTTGTTAGTCTACGTGCTGCATGCCTGGAATTTATCTGCACTGGTGAATTGAACATGGCGTGGAGTTTGCTGAGTGTCAAAGTCGTGAACTGCATGTAGAGATGTGAAGCTAGGTGGCTAATTCACGGGGTGCTGTTTGCTCCTGTTGTTCAACTGATTACACATTGCGTGGTGTGAGTTACCAGATGTGTTTCAGTCCCTGGCGTTGCTGGCTGATAGTGGCCTGACTTGCTCCAAAGCGAGTTCCCGCACCGGACAGTTCTTGCCGTGCCTGCCCTGTGCGATGCGCGTGTCTAAACCCTAAACCCTTATCACTTTACCTTCAGAGTTCAGGCCTCAAGGAGGCGAGGTCTCGGGAATTCCATGTGCCAATTCTGTGGAAACTTCACAGCCCGCCAGAGAAACCACTCTCCAACCCCAATTTCCATTTCGGTTTCCAGTTTCTTTTGCGTTGGATTCTCCATTATATCCCTACTAAGGTCTATATATACCCTCATGAAAGACTTCAACTTCTCAGTCTTGCAGTTCAGGACCAGATTCAGATGCACGCCGACCTCAAGCAGTTGGACCGCAAAGTAGTAAAACTTGTGCCCCGGCTGCGGCAGATCTTCGTGCAGGGAGATCACAAATGGCGTCTTCACATTTTTGCGGGTTGGAGCCCTGGTAGGGCTATCACAAGATGCTGAAAGGGAAGATCTCAACCTATTCGCCTTGTACTGTAATTCCTGAAGATAACAGTCTAATTCAGGTGCAAGTTGAAGCTCCAGGATCTAGCGTTGAAATCTCTTTCCATGCGGCAGGCACACCCTACAAGGATAGTTTCTATCTAGTTTACCGGATGCCCGGATGTCGCTTTTCTGAGTATCGGAGACGACTGTCTGAATCTTATAACCTTGACCTTAATCTTGACTTCCAAACTTCCGGGGGCGAAGGCGGAGAAATCGTCGGAGGGCTTCTCAGCACCACCTGAAGTCGTCTGCAGGTTCCGATGCAGATTCTGAAACATGACATGCTGTTATGCTCACCAGTAGAATGGTTCAACAAGTATCTACAATTGGCGCGAACTTCGAAACTTTCAATTCCCAACCAAGTCGTCGGCCACGAAGTGGCCTGGAGAGGGACAAGTCACGAGTCCCCCGAATATTTTTCTCCGAGAAACTTGGTAAGATCCAGTTGACCACAAGACTCTTACAACTGTGCACTGTCATTGGTGATCAACTAGAACTGTTGGGGCTCAGCGCCGTAGGTACAAACCCCATATAACCGCAGTTTCCATTTCAGTTTCATTTGCTAGTTTGATTCTCCATGATTGGGGTGATAATGTCCAAAAAACCTGTCTAATCCTTATGTAACCAAGCGGAATCCCGATATAAGCCCCAAATATTACATATCCATGCATGGTGTGTGATCCCCATCTAAAAGTCCTAAACATTCCCCCCTAAACCCGAAACCCGAAGCGCTAAGACCTAAACCCAAAGCTCCACACCCTAAACCTTTCACTCCCAGGTGAAGAACCTGCGGGAGGCCAATGTCATCAAACAGAAGCGGCGATCGAGCATCCTGGCTAGAACTCTATACCCTACCCCGTTCTTTTGGCTACTGGATCTTGTGTATAGAAGATGCTAGACATAATCCTCTTAGCTATCCCCCAAAAGGGTTAGGATATAGGAGTCTAGGTGCGCGGTTTGAATCTCCTCGCCTTCATATTTACATTCTCCACCCCACATAATCGGAAATATTCCCATTGTGCTATATTGTGATATTGACAATGTTTAAGAGTAGGGGCTGAGATTTAAAAACGAGAAGGAAGGGATTGATCTAACGCTAAGGCCACGCCGAATTGGAGCTAGTCAAAATCTACGTGCCCGAAGTGTCCAGAAGTACGTACGAGATGGGCCCGGCATTCAGCAACTAAACATAAGCTTGGCATTGTGGGGTTGGTTAAGGTGTTAATTACGTGTTTCGGCGTATCTGCAGGGATTGTCTAGAATGAAGGTGCTAGAGAGTATTCAGCGGTAAGGTTTTGGGGTCGAGAGATATAACTGGCTATCTCAAGCCGTAGAATTTTGTGGGCTCGCAAGCCCTTCCTCTCATGGGTTGCATGCTTTCGTCATTGACATGGCTCAATGCAGACTGTAGGAACTTCACAGAGACTACCTCGCCGTAAATGGTTCATCTGAGAAATGCCACGGACGTTGTGCTTGTCTCAACCGTTTTGACATTACCTACCGCACTGATTGAAGCCGTCTTCGGTCTTTGTCTTACTGTGAGCATGTCATTATGAAGCGGCTTGGACTCCCCAGAGCGTACGCAGGGGCTATACCAAGAGCTAGCAGGTTTCCCAATCATGTGGGGACCCCTATCTTATGCGTTGGGCTCCGAACCACACTAGTGTATTCACTCCCATCCACAATCCCTGAATCCTAAGCGGTAATCCCTGAACCCTAATCCGAAAACCCTAAACCCTTATCCCTAAACCCTAAACCCCGTCCCCCACAAGTCAGATCCCGAGGTCACCGTGCAGGTGAACTTCAAGCCGAACTCAAGCGTGCCCAGCACCTGAAGGCCGGTCCGATTGATTTTTAGAGGATTACTTGGAGGCCCATGGGACTGCGTAACTACTTATAACTGAGCTTATAACCCTTAAAGGGCTTATGGGGTTACCCCAATAACAAGTGGGGTTATAATCCCAGTTATAAGTAGTTACTGAGTCCCATGGGCCTCCAAGTAGGGTTAAGGGTTTACGTAGGGGCAACATAGGGTTTACATAGGGTTACATTCGGGCTTATATAGGGGTTCTATATGGTTTATCTAGAGGTTATATAGGGAGTCTACAGGGTTTATATAGGGCTTACGCAACCTACTTGGAGAGGTTCTAAAGTCGAAAGTACCCCGCCATGCTGTCACGTTTGTTCTTAAGAACAAGCTTTGAGCTTTAATCGCCAGGCGGGGGTTTCCCACAATCAGGGGTGCTTTTCTGGGCAGTCCCCAAAAGAAGGATTATGGTATTTTGGGGTTCATAGTAGGCTCCCCTTATTTTGAGGAACTGCCATATCTTCTAATTAAGAATCCAATCACTCTTGCACTGGGCAAATCAGTTCATAGATGGCGGGAAATGGTGTGGGAGTTTGTAGGGTCCCTAGCTAGCGGCTTCCTGATCAGCACATACATTTAAAGTTTTACTGCCTTCAGCTCTGCCAGAATTCCTGGATATCGAACTTTCTTCTGCCGAGACCTTCGGCAAGTAGGAGCCCCTAAGCCCTCATCGGTGCTGCCTGAACCTCCGCCATGTTGTCTTCCGGCATGGCTTCAGCCCAGCACGGGAATGCACGGTACTCAAATCACACCCTAAACCCTGAACCCGAAACCCTAAAAACCCAAAACCCTACACCCCAAACCCTAGAAGACCTAAACCCTAAACCCTCAGCCCCAAACCCAAACCCGCAAAGTTGTTCAGACCCATCCACTGCCCGAAGCCCGCCGGCTCGAAGTTAGGTTTGGCAGCTTGCCGTGTTTCGGTCCAGGGCGCGGGCTTACTATGAGGGTTGAAAACTATGGGGTTCTATAGTGATATATAGGGTTTATGGTTGTTTCCCAAAACTAGGGGTACCTTTAAACAGACAATGATAGGGGATATATGTATATATATATATATGTATACATGTCGGGTTATGTAGGGCTTTGGGGTTTCGGTTTAGAGCCGTTCACACCCTGGATTCAGCAGGATTAGGCCTCAGCTATAGGCCTTGAGAGCTTCGCCGCCAAAGAGGTTGAGTCAAATGAGCTATAGTCTAAACTCCTTAGAGCGGGTTATATAGGGCTTCTATAGGGGTTATTAAGGGGGATAGTAGGAGTTTAGATTATAGCTCAAATCACACCTCCATGGATCAATAAAACCCCATGACATTTTCCCTAGTCAATTGGAGTAGAACATGCCCCAAATCCCTGTTTGAATAGTTGCGCGAGGTAGCGGGAATACCTTATAGTTTCTTATAGAAGGTACTACATAGTATAGATGACACTGGTGTTTCGTAACATGCCTAGCTAGTTAGTCAGGCCCGTACATCAACCCTGTGTAACTGTGCTCATCTTCTGCACGGGGAGGTCTTCCACTTCGGCCCGCAGCAGCCCCGCTGGCAAAAAGTAAGATCAGGATTATAGTGTCCTCTTAAGACACATATGCCTTTAACAGACACGCATATATGTATATCTAAACTGGTTCTGTATTGTGAACATAGAAGTCAGCAGGAGCAGAGGGTTTTTTCTTAGGCGAGCGGCTCGCAGTTTACTTCCGGAATGGGTTGTTGGAATTACTGTGTGAATCAGATTATCAGATTCGGCGTATCAGGGATAACTACATAAAATGTTGTCTTCTTTCCCTCAGCAAGAGGCACGTCATGACACGGCCAAACCAATGCTCTTCATGTCACCTACATATGTTTCAGTTGCAACTAGGCCACATAGGGTACCACTATCACAAAGCGTGGTCTTTTGCACCTTATCGATGGATTATTCCAGCTTGCTGGTACAGACCTAAACTGTTCATAGCCAAATTTGTAGTTAGAAGTACTGTTGCTGCAATCAACTTTGGGGTTGAGAAGTTTCTATTTGGGATCTGGGGTTTGATGTTCTTGCTCTTCGGCTTACAGTATGTCTTTGACTTTCACCACTTTAAGAGCACCCTCGACCCTACCCTGCCCTAAACCCTAAAACCTAGACCCTAAACCCAAACCCTGAAGCGAGGGATGTTCGAGGTGTTGCAGCTAGGCCTGGAAGCTTCCCAGCGGTTTCGGGTTTAAGGTGCGTGCTCTCTTCATACTGACATGAAAACCTCCCCTGCTTATCGGTGCTTAGTGGGGAATAAGGGAATATGCTCCCTCTATTATCCCTATATAATATTTTCCGTTATTCCCTACTAAGAACTAGCAAGGAAATGAAATATTACCCGTAACCGACCTAATATGTTGGGGACATGTTTGACATCAGGAGTGTGGGATGTTTAGTCGTGTGTGGGTATCAATGTACAAGCTTATTTAATGTGACCAGTGGAGAATCAAGCAGAGAAGAAATGAAACGGAAACTAGGTTGGTGCAGGGGTTGATACGGAGAGGTAATGTAGGGGCCTGTTTGATTATCATAAGGTTCTGGGGTGGAGTTTACTATAGCTATCGATAGACGGATTGGAGGAAAATACCAAAATAGGGGGACCGATAGACCTCGAAATGTTATGGTCCTTTTTATGGGGACCCCAAAATGGTACCCCTAATTATGGGCAAGCCCCATGTGAGCTTCTGCATTACCGCTAAATCCCTGCAGTGTGTACTTGTATTGTTGAAGCCTGCTGAACCTTGCGAATCAGGATCAGATAGATGGACATGTTATCTGCAATCGGAAGCCTCGCATTTGCTACTAGGGTTTAGGGTTTAGGGTTTAGAGTTTGTTGGTCGGTGTTGTGTTGTCATGTTCGACGTGAGAGTTGTGGCGTATTGTCTTAGCCATTAGCTGAATTGCTCGGTGTTGTTCCCTGCGGTTGCTGATGTATTTGGTACGCTTGCGGGCTCCGTTCATCATGCTTTGATGTCGGTTTCAACTGATGGCCAAAAGGCAGCCATGTTACTACCATCATTAGTAGTAGTACCTTTATCTTCATTTTTTATTCCGATTATTATTATCATGTTTATCGCTATTTCAAGTATTTTTTTATCATTATTAGTATTAGTATTGTTTAGAAATGAAGATCCTAAATCTGGAGCTCCCAACCCTGAACCCCCGCATCTGTGACTGCAGCCCAAACCCTAAAACCTGCCACCTGAAAGCTGAAACACCCAAACCCTCAAACCCTAAACGGCTACACCTTAAACTCAAAGCCCTAAAAGCTTGAAATCCTAAACCTCTGTACCACTGTCACAACCCCCTCCAGTTTTTCAGGCAGACAACCGCTTTCCACCCACTTTGAGGAGTCTCTCTGAGGGACATCATGTGAGGGGAGCACCATATTGGGTCCATGTTGGGGCCACTAATTTATGGAACCTCTCATATCAGGTGACAGGGAGGCCATAGGAAATTCTTGGTTCTGGGTTCCCCTTACATGAACCCCTGAAAATGGATCCCTGAACCACTACAGCCGCAGCACCGGTAGATGAACCGGAAAAAAGTTCCTCAGGCCTTTTCTGTACGGGATAGCCGCCATGTGCTGGGTTTGTGTTTAGGGTTTAAGTGAGCTACATAGCATGTAGCGTCTGCAGGAGAAAGGAGTACGATGAGGAATCGTACGAAGTGCATACATTCAGTCTGAAAGGCAGTACAATCGCAGACATTGTTGAATGTAACTTGTAGGTTTCAGTATATTAACTCTCCAGTCAGAATAGTGACTCGTCGTTGTCATAGTATCCCAATAAGAAACAAGCGAACCGCCAACCCAAAAACTTTAAACCCTGCACCTAAGCCTGAATCTCAGCTGGGGCATATCCCACGTTACCCGACTCCTCATGGTGTCACAATACCCCTTGATCAAGACATTTACCTTATGTGGCTGCCAGTCTCATGCAAGGAAGTTCCGTACGTAATTGCGTAGGGGGTTTTGGGCTCTCAGGGTCCTTTGACAGGTTAGTCGTGATGACTTAGATTTGTTTGAGGTTCTTGAAGTACTCTCAAGTCATCTGAGCTTCTGTCTAAACTTCTTCAAGGGGATTATCTAGGGGACTATATAGGATTATAAAGGGGAGTGTTCTAGGGCTTATCAAGGCGGATACTAGGAGTGCAGACTATAGCTTATGTAGCCCTACCAATTGCCCATTGCAGTAACAGCCAAAGGTTTGGTTTTGAATGTTAAAGGATTGGAATGATGGGACAGCAAGCCATGCTTTGCCCATGGGTACCGACTCAAGGTTTAGAGGGTTCAGGGTTGCTAGCCGTAGTGTCCGCCTCATTGGTCATAGCAGAGTCGCCATTCCGCAGTGTGGAAGATAGCTTGCGCATCAATGTTGTAAGTTATTTATATGAAAGCCCTTGCTATCAAGGATGCCCTTCTATTCTTGCAACAGATGTGGCCATGAAATCAGGATAGGGCGACAGAATGCTCTCCACTGCTCAATAGTGGCCCTACGCCCCATGGTGATACATAATCAACCTTTCTACGGAAATCACTGGATCCTCCTATCACGTCGATACCTTTACGCTTCAAATTTGTAGTGGGGTTGATTCAGCTGGTACCCCATGATGTGCTCAACCTTTGGTATCCCGGGGAGGAGAGGGCTTGAGCCTGGCAATAAATCAACTTCATGGCATCCGCTCTGCAAGTCCAAAGAGAGCATGGACGTCATGCCTGTACTAAGTAGTTATGAAATGTATGTCTCGTAATCTCTATGCAACAAACTGAGGTAGAATATGCATATACCCTAAAACCCTAACAATTATCGCATTTTTTTGCACTGTGCTTTACGCTCCTGGCTACGTTTTCTTGGATTGCCGGGCATGATGTTCACCGGTTACCTCACTGTAGAGGAAGGAAGGACAGAGTGGAGCCGAACCCTAAACCCTAGATGTAGAAGTTAAGGTCCTGAAGCTGAAGATCATGCTATTCACTCGGGTTCCACCAGGGGACCCTCAAGCGTGACCGTGACAAATCTCCGCGAACCTTTTTTTTAGCGTTTAGGGGTATAAACCGCTGTAGAATCCTTGAATCGCCCTTTGTGAAACGACCCATTCAAAGCTGTCTACTCAAGCCATGCTGGAATTGATCTTGCATTTCAGGCGTGGGGTGTAGGCTTTCTTTTCACCAGCCACTGGTTGGTACTGAGCGCAGGAAGGGGTACCTATTGTAATCCCCATACCCCCTATGTCCCCCAAACCCATTCCTTCATCCCCTACCCTACTAAGCACCAGCAATTTGTGTACTAATACTAATAATAGTAACAATGGTAAAAGAAATAGTAATAATAGTAATAGTAATAACAACGGTAGCAATAATAACCTTAATAGTACTAATAGTACTAAGTACTAGTGTGATGAGATCAAGGTCCAGGCTGTCTTTAGGGGAGGAGGGGACAAGGGGGTTTCATCAAGTACTTCAGCCCTTAACGATGGAGCTTGGAAGAGCAGCAGCGGGTTGCTGAATCTTGCGGAGTTCCGTTTCGGCCTGTGCCGGGTCTACGTCCACACAACCGTTTGCAATTTTCAGGAATGGGGTCCCCCCTGAAACAGCCCAAAATTCCAAAGTTCCCATGTTACTGGGACTTCATAGAAGGGGCTCCCCGTTTTTTGAAAATACTCTTTATAGCCCCTTGGCCAGAGGGTCCCGCCAGAGTTTTCTAAAACACTGCCCGAGGATCTGAGCAAGTAGGAACCCTCCCAATATGTCTACAGTCTCTGCTCTTGTTGGGTGATTTTTCAGGGGCATCTACTTCTCCCTAAACCCTAAACCCTACTAGATCCTCCCAAAAACCTGGGTGCCGGCATCCTGGTTATAACCTTACTTCATGATACTATTGTGGGGGGGTGAGGCAAGGGATCCCTATACCAATCATAGGGTCATAGGGGTTATATGAGCTATAGCCTAAACTCCTTAAAGGGGGGGTATATAGGGGATTATATAGGGGACTACTATAGGGCTTATTAAGGGGGATACTAGGAGTTTAGACTATAGCTCATATAGGGACTTATGAACTGTAGTCTAAACTCCTGCAAGGCTGGTTATAAAAGGGGATTATATTAGGGACCGCTACTTGGCTTATTTTAGGGGGGGGGTACTAGGAGTTTAGACTATAGCTCATATAGGGATATCACAGAGGTAAATATGGGGTTATATAGGAAATACTGGAAAATAACATATGGTAATCCTTGTTGTATGCGGGAACCTATTTATGAATTATGCTGGGGTTCTTCATAGTACCACCCAGCTACTTCATCACCAAGACGAATCCCAACAAGCCATTCCACTCCTGCATTTCCAAGTAAGCATGCCTTCAGGCGGGATCTATGTCCCTAGCCGCACACGCATTTGCAGTGTTCATGCTTGAATTGTATTGATGGAGTCTTACGGAATTTCTGGCTCTAGAAGTTGGCACATGCAGCCACCTTTGCCATTTTGCTTGCTGGGGACTCCCAAAATGGGATGCATTCCTGGCTTGTTTTCCACTGAAAATTCACGGAATGCCCGCCAGCACCCTCGGCAACCAGGATATTGCTTGACGGTTCGGGGGACCATCTAAGTAGGTCATAAATGGGGTTATTAGGCCGCTAGTTGGGAACCCGAAGCCCTAAACCCTAAACCTTTGGACATTGCTCAACCTGGGCGCGCGAAATCCTGGTGCGCTGCTTGGTTGGCAGTCCCCTCTTGGGAAGGTTTCTCAGAATCATTGCTTGTTTGTTTGTGTAGGGTTTCCCAAATTAAGTCCCCATTATAAGGGCTACAGTATTTTGGGGTCGATTTTGGGGTCCCCTGCTTTCGGAATTTTTTTAAACATAGGGTTTAGGCCGAACCCCTCAACTTGATGGTTCCTGCTAGGGAGTGCGAATTTCACATGCAGAAGCTAATGGAAAGTGACATGGAAGCCAGGGCTTATAGAGATTTAGCAGGCTGATAGTTTAGGGTTATGTTGCTGGTTGTCAGTAGGGAATGAAAGTGAAAATTGCATGGAGACTACTGTAGGTTTAGGGCTTAGGTTTCATCAAGGGAAGGGAGCCATGGAAACGGTTATGTTACTGGGGGTTATGTAGGGGCGGCTACTACAGCGATCCATTCCTCCATTCCCTACTACCAGCCAGGAAGTGATGTGCCCCTTCAAGACTCCCGTATTCCTCCTGTGTATCCCTAGCGTCACAAACGCGTCCCCATTTTGGGAAACCTCAGATCTTCCAGGGTTCTGTAACCGCGTAGAATATGTGCAAGCAAAGCCTAAACCCTAAATAATAGTTTCCATTTTCTTCTCCATTTTTACATGTACTCCCCAAATAATCCCTAAACCCTAAACCCTATTATCCCCTTAGTACCTGCTTCATCCCCTCGCAGGGCACCTTGTAGTCACTGGATCTCCCTAAACCCGGAACCCTGCACCCTAAGCCCTAAACCCAAAACCCTAAACTCCTATTCCCTTACGAGTCATTTTGAATATATATATATATATATTGCAGCATAGCCTTAAGGAACTATTAAACACAATAGTTCTATTCTAAGTCTAGGGGGAATTACAGTAGATTCCAACCTCTAAGCCAGGCACGAACTCAGTCGGCTTTCTTCTGAGTTGCGGTGAAGGAACTTCAACGAAGTTACGCTAATTTAGGGCACTTAGGGTTTAGGGTTTAGGGGTGCTGTAATGACCCTAGTTTTTACAGTATACCCATATTACGTTCACTTCATGTAGATGAGGAAGCCCTTTTAATGTACTGTCTACCCGAAATCATGGTAACTTAACTTTTAAAGTTCCATAATAGCAGCTCAGCCTTTGTCCAGCCACGGCCAGGCATCCTGTCAGTGATCTCCTGTGCTCGCATGGCAGCCTTCGGTTTAGGGTTTTAGGGTTTAGGGTTCTTGGGTCAGACATCGAGAGTTTAGGGTTTAGGGCAAACAAACGGTTTATACCCGAAATGCTGGTTGCATGACCCTGGTACAGAACAGCACCAACCTAAGTATTCTTCAATGCGCAGGATACGGGTCCCTCCGATGAGCTTCCTATCATAATGCAGATCCCTGGAAAGGTTTTCTTCGTTTCGGGACGGTAACGTCCAAGCCAAGCATGTATATTCCAGAGGCTCAGGAAATTTTCGACAAGTCGTCACGGTCCTGACATATCCCGAGGTATGGTAGGGGCCTGCATGTTTCTTCTCCAAATTGGCTCTCCAAGGCCTTATCAGATTAAACTGGGCAAGCGCGGGAAATGCTTAAAGTGCCTTTTTGATTCTGACGATGGAGATTCTTGGACTCCAGTCTAAGTGTCTGGTGGGCTTTGGTTCAACTTACAGCAGTAGCCCTTGCCCTTCAAAGATAAGGCGTTGAATCGCGAGGCTAAGTGCACCGCCTTTGCCCGGTACTCCGTCTAACACGGGAGGATTGTATCCTTAGACAGATGCAGTCCTTAACAACCCATGCCCATGCCCGCAATCGAAAAAGAGTTAGTTTCCAATGTCAGGGTATTCTTTCTCTACTCCGACGTGCCGGAATTAATTAGGTGCCATACAGCATTTGGAGAGTTTGAAGTCTGCACTAGCGCTAGAGCTGGCCCTTGCCCAGTTCCTGTTCTGAGTTAGGCGGCAAAAGCGCGCAGTGGTTTCGTGGGCCGACGCAAATGAGATAAGGTTTCTAGTTTCTTGGGTGTGCGTGTATCACATGTATATGCACCGCTCGCTACAACTTGGTCCGGGCCCATGCATCTATGCATTCCGTGTGTGTTTGGAGCCATCATGAAGGACAACCCTATCATGCAATCATGAGGCCTTGCGCTGCTGCATGGTACAACGGAAGCAGAGACGTGGGTAGGCTGCAGAGACTGCAGACGAGTGTTTCAGACTTTGGGGCTTCCGTGCCTACAGCCGACAAAGAAGTCGCCCCGCTCTACAGAAAGTTATAGGTTCATGGGGTACTTGGAACACAGAGTTCCAAGATCCCCAAACCTTTCTATAACCTAAGCTCTGCATGTTATCTACCCTTTAAAAGCCCGGATAACATCCTTCCATCACTAAACAGAGAGCCATAAGCTTGCACCTGTCTTCAGTCTGACCGATAAAGCTTTCTGCGCCCCCGGCAAGCCGTTTCAGGGTTCAAGAAACTGATGAGTTGCACATGCTGAATCATTGGGTTAAAGGGGATGCCTGGGGATGTAACCCCAGCTGATCAAGTTGTTGGACTGCTACCCTTATTCTACCTCTACATGCTCAGACGTTAGTTTGTAACCCTTAGACAGGCTTGTATTAGTAACAATAGCAACAGTTACAGCGGTCATACTAATCATAATAGGGATAGATTTCTGGGTCTCGGGCTCCGGGCTGCGGGTCAAACCGCTCCGTGCGGTTTGAGGGCCATGGAGGCCGGGCAAGTTGTGGAGAGATTTTTTTCCGGCGAGCCGGGTTTGTGGGAAGTTTCAGGGCCTTGAAAGGTGTAGTTTCTAGGCTGCCGTGCTTTAGGATTTGAAGATGTGATAGTTATTGACAAGGTGTGGCTCCCTTTTCGGAAGGTCGCGGTATGAGGACCTCGCGCATTTGGGGGCACATAAAGTTCCCGCATGGAAGCCACTCCACAGTACAGGCAGGGCCCAACCTGCCAAATTTCAAGCCCGTACGCAAGCCCTAGACTCTGAAGCCTTCATTCCTAATTACTACTCTCCCCCTAAGAATGAACCCTCTCGACCTCCCCAAGAATGAAGATTCCCATCATGTATAAGGCTACTAGACTGGAAGGGGTTTATTCTTTGGGGGTGCGTGTAAGGGTCATTTATAGGGGAGGTGATTTAAGCCTTTAACCCAATCATTTTGGAGATGCCCGTCATGAGTTCCGCGTGCACGGTGGCAGTTTGGGGTTAAAGGTTTAGAGTTGATGTGACGGCTCCACGAATTTTCACATGTAGAAGAATTCTTAGAACCTGAAACAATTCTAGATGCACTTTGCTACAATTAATATCTCAGGTGCTGCACAAGAGAACCTATTCATAGATCATCTTGGTGGCCTTTATTGAAGTACAGTGTCAAATTGCGTCGGCCACCACTAGAGAAACAACAAAGTAAGCGCATCCATGCAGGGGATGTCGTAGCTATGCATGTGGCAAGCTTGGGAAAGCTCTTGGATGCAGGTATAGTCCCCCTTAATTCGATAGAATATGGCTTTGGGTATATTATAATAAGATCCCCATATACCACATATTCTATCTACTTAAGGGGGACGATATACAGCCGTGATTCTTCTTTTCTTGGCTTCTGCCGCTCTATCCTCCCCTGCACGAGCTTGGAACAACATCTATAGAGCCTTTGAAATGGGACCGTCATCTATGAGGGGCTCCGCTCGTTGAGCCATACAGCCTGCACACCCAACACCCTAACTCAAACCCCTCATTCTAGCCTAGTCTTAATAGTCTTGAACCCCTGAGGCCCCTAAAGATGGAAACCTAAAGAACCCAAAAGCCTATGCCAATGAAGCTTCAAAGCCTTAACACTTGAACCCTAAACCCATGAACCCCGCAGCCCTGAAATCCTGGAATCTAAAGACCCCAACGCTCCCGACTTCAGACCTCAACCCTAAACCTTAAAACTCTGAAACATTAAAACCACAAAGCCCTAAAATCCTAAAACTCTAAAACCCTGAAACGCTAAAACCCCAAAACCCTAAAGCCCTCAAACCCTAAAACCCTGGACCTGGCAAGGCCCTGCCGCCTTTCCCGGAGAGGTTGGCCCACATTGCCGCCCAGCATCCCGGCCCCTGCAGTTCTGATCTCCTTATATGAGCTATAGTCTAAACTCCTTACCCGAAGCCCTGAAGCCCAAATCTCTACAGGGGTTTAGGGTTTAGGGGTTTAGGGTTTAAGGTTTAGGGGTTAGGGTTTAGGCATAATATAGTCTAAACTCTTTAAAGGGGGATATATAGGGGATTCTATAGGGGACTACTATAGGGAATATTAAGGGGGATACTAGGAGTTTAGACAATGGTTCATATGAGCTACATTAGGGTTTGGGGTTTAGGGTTGAACTATAGTGTAAATTCCTTAACGGGGGGGTTATACATGGAATTATATCTCTTTAGAGAGGGCTTATATAGGGAATTTTATAGGTTTTAGGAGTTAGGGCCTAGACTTCTTAAAGGGGGTATATCGGGGAGGACTACAGGGGATACCTGGCAGATACAAGGAGTTTAGATTCTAGCTCAGATGAGCACGGGCGATTGCATTTCGGACCTTCTTATCATGTAGGTCTTGGGTACTGCCCCCCCCTCAGTAACAGTTGGATAATAACTCGAATATGGTAATACATAACCCTTAATAGGACCCCTAATATAGACTGTTACTGTGGGGGGGGGCAGTACCCAGCATGTAGGTCCCTTGTCAGTGGTTCCAGCCTGTTGGGCAGGGAAGTAAGAAAGCTCTCCTGCTGACAGCGATTCGGGAGACTCTGGCTTGCAGCTCTGAGGGTTCTAGTACATTATAGTATATTCTAGTATTATTATAGTCTGTTATAGCATGTTATCATATATTATAGTGTATTACATTATACTATCAGATATTATAGTGTATTACATTATATTATCGTATATTATAGTGTATTATAGTATACTATAGTGTATATTATAGCATATTTGTGGGGTTTCACATGTTCTGGGGTTGTGGAATTGCTTCCCCCTATCCATCCTAAATACAAGTGACCCCATGTGAGCCATGGTCTAGACTCCTCAAAGGCGATTATATAGGGGACTACTATACGGATTATTAAGGGAAATACTAGGAGTCTAGACTTTGGCAAAATCTACAAATCCGCAGGGCTGGTGTAATCCCAAACTTAGTTCATGGATGATTCTAGGTCTACATTGGTTTGCAAAAGTGTCGACAAGGGTTGATTTAAGGGTCTGTAGATGGAATGGGACCGTAACCAAAACACAGTCTTTGCAGGGTTGAACTTCAGATGGTAACTAGGTGAATATCTGGAGGGCCATGGGACCTGGCAATTACTTATAAGTGGGGTCATAACCCTACTTATCCTCTGCTCCCGAATCAGGAGAATCCTGAAGGGAGTTGCGCCTTCGCAGCTGCCCTCACAAACCCTTCACCGCAGGGGGGGCTCTAAAATATACTTTTTTAAAATCAGCCGTATAAGTGGGACAGTATTTTTTTTGGAAATCCCCCCCAGTCATGAGCATACATATTCAGCACCTGAGGCAACAGTCCGAGCTGATTCGGCTTGCTCAAGCGCCTCGGCGTTCCACAAAAGAGGGTTTCTTTTTGGTATTTCCCCACCACCAAAACCCCAAATGTTTCGGGGTATGCAAGGGACCTCAGGACCTCCCATCTTTGGAAACATTCACATTGCGGCACCGGGAATGCTAAATCCTAAGATTTGCAGGGCTTCCCGTGACCGAGGAGTACATACATTCCCTGCGCATTTCCTGAGGCTTCATGGGCATCTCCAAAATAGACCTGAGGCTTTCATGTGTATCTCCAAGAAAAGGGGTCCTTTTGCTGGCCGGAAGATCAGAAGCAAAAAGTCCTCTTGATTTTAACATTCATGAGTTTCGTACTCGCTGAGGAGCATATTTGTGCTTTACAGGTGCCCGGCAGGCACATCACGAAAGACTCGTGTGACGGTGGACGGAGGATATTTTTCGCCACTTGCGGCCCCCATAATGCTGCAACTCCCAAAGTAATTACAGGGATGTATGTTCAGGGTTTAGGGTCAAAGGGCATATAATGTCGCGCAAGACGTCCACCCTCCACAGTATCTGTAATGGAATGTACAAGGAACTCTGGAGCTTTGCCTCAAATACCAAGCCGCAAAAACTAGGGTTTTGGGTTTAGGGGAAGGGCCCTCTATTTACCAATCTTACGGGTCTTATGGGTAATAGAAAGGAAAATGGAAACCGCTGGAAAAGTAAATGGACAATTAGATGGAAATCAGGCTTATTTTGGAGCTTATGCCTGTGCCTGTGTGTGTGTGTGTATGGCATATACAGGTGGGTGGCCTCTGTGGGCAGGGTGCCAGCCGCATGTTGTGCTAGTTGCTGTGCAACAAAATACCGTAGACGGCTCTTTCTATCTAGGGATTTCAAAAATCCACACCAACTTCGAGAAGCCCATCCTCCCCACACCATTGTAGTTTCCATTTTCTTTTCCATTATCCCAATTTTTCCCCTAGCAAGGCAGAATTGTCTTGAGATGGCATACTCTGGAAGATGCAGGGGGGGCACACCGAAACGATACGAACAAGTCAAAATCTAAATGCTCTTGCTGGGTAAGGCAGAAATGCCAGCCCCAGGCCACAGCCCGTCACACAGATGTCCACAACATCTCAGGTGCATAAGAAGGCATGGGAATCTGCTCTGCGCGGGGACCGCGGCAGTGAGTGCCTGGTGCCTGTTTAGGATTTTAGGGTTCCTACTATTCTCATTACTGTCACTGTTATTGCTACTATTATCATTGCTATTATTATTATTATTTGCTATTTGTATTACGACTATTTTCATTCTTGTTATTCTTCTTGCTGTTTAGGATTTTAGGGTTCAGGGTTTGGGGTTGACTGGGGAGTCCCAAAGTTGACGTCGCCAGCGGCGCTTTGAGTTTCCTCTCCCGAAAAGCCGAGATACACAACAATTGGGTACCCCAGACCCGTTATTGATAAACCCCCTCCCCTTAGTAGGGATTATAGTAGGGATCCTAATATTTAGGCCCTTAGAAGCAGGGGGTTTATTAATCATGGGTCTAGATTATTCGGGATTCTGGTAGTATTACTTGTGGTATAGCTTGACAGTCTCCCTGCCACAAGCATGCCATGCGATTTGGGACCCTCAACAACATGTTCCCCAGATTCCCTGCATTCTGTGGTGTACGGCGCTGCAAACCAGAATGTTTCATTACTTGTGGCATGTCTCGGGATCCACGGCAGCTACCCCAAACCGCTTGTCATCCCTTGTCCAAACGCAGCAGCCTGCTTGCAATCAGGAATGAAGTCTCGGACAATTATGCCTTGACCGAGGGCGAATGCAGCGAATCCGACGGCCGGGCATGGGGGAGGGCTGTTGAATTGAACCGGGGGCAAAAGAGGGTGAGTCTGTAGATACGGAGGATCCCTAAACCGAAAACCTTGCAGCGTTTGGGTCCAAGGTAGTTTTCAGATGCGCGTCAGTAGCCCCAAAATATATACCCTATGAATTATATTGCAGGAGTTTCCATGTTCCTTCCCACTATCCCAATATAACCCCAAAATTCTTATTAACAACTTATTATCATTATTACTGTGTAGCAGGCCTTAATCCCAGATCTGAGCAATTTCGGCACCCAAAGCCCAAAGCGAGGAACTGCAAGTCCTGGATTGCGAAGGTTACATTGAAATCCACAGTGACGGCATCCTCGCCTCCAATATCCTTAGCCCTAAACTGCACACTCTCCATCCTCACAGGGCAGAACAAATGTCCGACTTCCGCATGAAAAGTGCAAGAGTAGCTTAAACAAACTCCCTACCAGAACAGGTCCTGGCTAGTTATGCCATGTATGCATTATTTCCAGCAAGCACCGCACATATGCTTTAAGTGACCCATCGCCAGCTTCTTTGGCATGTTCCAGTAAAGGACGCCAAGTCTCGAAGCCCAGAATCCCTCATCACATATATTGTGCTCAGAGATCTACCTAAACCCCAAAAGTATGTAAAATAATAGCCCTAAACCCCTAATAATAGCCATAAAGGCCATTATTTTACATACTTTTGGGGTCCAGGTACAGCTTCATCCTAAGCCCAAGGCCTGGAATCCTAGTCCTCGAACTTTCCCTAAGGAGGACTGAGAGCCCTAAACCCTAAGCTCTGAACCCTAAATCCTAAGCCCTAAACCCTGAGTAGTAGTGTCCACCACTCAGCCAACACTGAAGAAGAATAGTAGTGTCCATTTTATTTTCCATTATCCCAATATTATCCCAGTATAACCCAAACCCTCAGAATTAAAGCCTTAAACCCTAAACCCTGAATAGTAGTTTCCATTTTCTTTTCCATTATCCCAATATTATCCAAATGTATACCAAACCCTAAGAATTAAATCCTAAGCCTTAAACCCTAAACCCTAAATAGAAAGAGTCCATTTCATTTTCCATTATCCCAATATTATCCAAGTATAACCCAAATCCCAAACCCTCAGAATTAAAGCCGCGTAGGCCGTTGGCTGAAGCTGGGTCTCGTACCTAGCGCTTCTCAGCCGACCCTGCCGGACCGCACGGGCTCCCAAACGGGAGATTTGGGTTTGGATAAAGGCTTTGGGGTTATATAGGGGTCTGTAGGGATAACATGATATGCATTGGGGATTATAGGGGTTATCTGGGGTCTATAGGGTTCATACTTGAACAGCCCCTCCTCTGCTTTTCACGGTGATGCTTCTTCAGGTTCAGGGCTCTCGCAAGCTCAACGCCCCAGCGCAATCCCTAAACCCTGAACCCTAAACCTAGCTTCTCAGCATGGTCCCCGGAAGGACTTGTTGCACAGGGACGGGGCCTCATTGCCGAAAACCACTTAGAATTTCTTTTTGCCAGAAGTCAGCAGAGAACACAAAGCTGTATTCGCAAGAGTATCCCGATGCGGAACCAGGGGTGTCATAATGTGTTAGACCTGGGTTCCAAGATAGGTACGTCCGCCACTAAGTAACAGTTGGTTCATAAGTATATGTATAACGAATTCTATCTATCCCATAAAATGCCCCCTATGTACCCAACATAGAATCCTGAACCCTGAGCCGTAATCCTAAACTTTAAGCAACGCCAAAGTACTCAATTCACGAGCCCCAAAATTGAGCAGGGTGGAAAGTGAAGGGCAGGGATTAGTGCATCGTGGCCTGCTTAGGACACTGGTTGACGAATAGGGCTTTCCAGAATAGGGGTCTAGGGCTTAGGTATTTTTTAAGGTTTAGGGTTTTTAGGGGTTAGGTATTCTTTTAAGGTTTAGGGTTTAGGGTCTCTAGAGGGATTACTGTATCTGGGTGCGTGTGAGAGGAGATCCCCATCGTGGGCAACAGCCAAAACGAATAGGGTTTGGAGCCCTGCGTTCACAAGAACATTTTCGGAATGAAGTGACCGTTAGGGCTATGGTTCTCCCTATGGGTCGTCATACTGCAGCTGAACAGTCATAACCTAGTGGGTGTTTCTCAAATTCTTTTCACATGCTGCCCACAAGACAGGGCATCCTGATCAAGGAGTAGCCCATGCTTTTGAAGAGTTCCCCCGCGCACCTCTTCTTCAAAGCCAGCAGTCTTTATAGGGTCTATAGTCTAAACTCCTAGTATCCCCCTTAATAACCCCTGTAGTAGTCCCCTATATAATCCCCTATATAACCCCCCTTTAGGGAGTTTAGACTATAGCACATAGGGTCTTTTTGGGGCTCCACGGCTGGTTTTGAGGAGGTTTGAGTTGGCATCGGGCTTGGACGCAGGACGTTTTCGACCCCGTGCCTGCAAATCCATGGGCGTCGCCATCAAAGGCTCGCAGAATTAGGGTTTAGGGTTTAGGGTTTAGGGGCTGGCCAACCATGAGAGTTTCCCTAAACTAGGGACACCGTTTCGGAGGTTCCCATAATGAGGGCTATAGCATAATGGGTCTATATTGGGGTATCCTTACTTGTGGAAACTACCAAATCACGGGGGGGTATGGGTCTCTATGTGTTTATTTCCAGTAGTTTGAAATAGTTTTGGACGAGGTCTTCCACCGGAGTTTGTTTATATTGATGTAGGGCTACGCAGTGGACATGCATTCAACTGCCAAGCTGCTAGCTGTGTCTCGCTCCAAACCTCAATCCTTGCATTTCAATCTTGGGAGTGTGAGAAGAGAAGGGTGAGAACAACATCAGCGTCCCGCAATCTAGGAGACTGTATGTTGACATTTATTATTGTTAGTATCACTATGCTTAGTATTCTTACTACTCTTATTATTACTGTCGCTATAGCTCGAATAGAATACTCTTATCGAGGTTGATCCCTCAGGTAGGACCACCTGTTGAATCAAGGCTCTACCCCTTAGGCAGCAGGTACTGATCTGGAAGGTAAATCCCCAGGCGAAGCAGGTGTGCGTAACCTGAGTTAGAGATTTTCAATCCTCAGGAGTTTCGATTTTTTTTGGCAAGCAACTGTTGGAAGATGGCGTAGGAGCTCGGGATTTCCAGGCTTATCCCTAAAGATTAAATGCAGTAGAGGATTCCCATGAGCAGTTTGATACAATATTCAAAATTCAAACGTTTTATTCAAGACCGAGTCGCACCACTTCGCATGAATGAATTCAAGCATCCTTGTTCGAGCGTCGACTTTTTTGTGGCTTTCAAGTTTTGCTTACCTGAAGTCCTAGAGCTCCTGAAAGCCAAGACGATTACTATTATTATTATTACTATTATTACTATTACTATTATTCTTATTACTATTACTATTATTCTTACTATTGCTACTATTATTATTAGTATTATTATTATTGCTATTATCACATACGCAGATCCCTGCGAACCTTCAACATTCAGTGTGGAGCTTGAGAAACTAAGCTTATCCGTGGGTCATCCCCAAGCCCGAAGAGATAAAGCGCGAGAAGCTAGGCCCTGGGAGGCTCCCACAAATAAACAAACCCTTTGGGTACTGCCCCCCCCCCCTTCCCAAAAAAAAAAGAAGTAAGTGTCTATAGTAGGTGTAAGATTGCGGGCTATATGTTAAGTATAGTATGATGTGTGTCCAACTGTATTATTGGATGGGGGCAGTACCCAACACATACTAGACCAATGTCCTAGCTGCCGAGGCAATTCTGTGATGAGAGACCGCAAAATCGAGTCAAGCAAGCAGCCACATTTTGTTGCCCCATCTTCTGAAACCTTAGCATCATCATCTAAGCCTCAAGTCCCGCGCCCCGTATAGCTACTAGAGCATGTTTACTGTCTCCTATGTCTGTCACTGAAACCCTACACCCCGAACAAAGCTTAAGCCGCGTAAAGAAGTCAAAGCAACAATGGTCGTCTCAAAGCCATGAGGATCATCCGCAAACTGTGGCCCTTTAGAGTACCAATGCTCTTACATCACAGAACTTCTTGGAACCTAGCTAATCATGAACTTCATGGCTGGAGGATGTCATGCCTACTGCTGGGCCGCATGTTGACTGCCTGCCTGGCGACAAAGGCGGCGCAACACAGGCCCGGCTAAATCTGATAGTTTCCAGTATACTATAATCCTTATTATGGGGACCCCCCAAAAATGTACCCCTAATTTGGGAATCCTCCATGTGGGGTAATCGAAGAGCACTCTTCCTACTCTGGTTCACGCCCCAGTTCTCTTTGATGTTCTGTGCGAAGAAGAGTGACTAGTTCCCAAAAGGTTGCCCATGTTATTCTTCTGCAACTGTGTCGTGGTGGCTTGAGAGCAGCTGAAGACCTCTTTATGCTTATGAGGTCCCCTGAGCCCTAGACCTATAGTCCCCCTTAAGTAGATAGAACATGGCTGTGGGTGTATCATACTAGGATCCCCTTGTACCCCATATTCTATCTATTTATAAGGGGGACTATAGATCCATTCCCTATAGGGGCCTAAACAGCATCCATTCCTGTTCCAAGCAAATGAAATCCCTTGAGGTCAAAATCCGTAGCACTAACCCTGACTCGCAAACCCAAAGCCCCGTTGGGGGATGCCACGGATACCACTGTCTAAACTCCTAGTATCCCCCTTAAATGCCCTTAAAGTAATCCCCTATAGAAACCCCCTTCAAGGAGTTTAGACTATAGCTCACGTGAGTGGTATTCCTATTGGAGAAGCCATGGTCCGCAGCAGGGACAAAGATGATTCAATATCTTCATTTTGGGCACGGTATGTTATGAGAAGAGCAGGTGAGCACATTATATATACATGTTGTATATATTTTATATAGAGTTTTATAAGCTACGTACTATATTATACTATATGTATGCATATTATATATACACTGTATAAGATTTTCCACCACAAGAGAAAACATCCTCACGTGAGTTTGGGGACAGCGTAACAGCACGCGAGGCCATGTGCCATCTCTGCGATTCCAAGGCCGGCATAGTCAAGGTTTTGGGTTCAGGCTTCTATGGGTTAGGGGGGTTTAGGGTTTTTGGGCTCAGGGTTCTATGGGTTAGGGTTTAAGGCTATAGGTTTCTGGGGTGTAGGGCAGTTGTCAAAAAGAAGAGACCCCTCACACCTTCAACCCTCAAGACACTGCAAAAGCCAGCAGGTGGATGGAGCCTTTAAATTTCAGGGGTTGCAGCGTTTAGGGTTTAGGAATTAGGGTTTCGGGGTTTAGTGTTGAAGCGGGGTCTCGTCGTTTTGCTTGCAGTGACACGGATTACTCAGTATTCGGGAACACAAGGAGCATCTTGGCACAGAATTTGCTGCTTGTTCCTATGGAATGAAGGAATGGAAAAGAATATGGCCACAGCCATTGGGGCTTCAAGATAGGAGCAACCATCGGGATCCATTCCTCCCTTCCGAACTACTGCAACAAGCAGCAAGAAAAATGTGTTGAAATCATGCCCGCACTAGAACGACACATGCTGCTTTTACACTTGGAGCTGGCGCATTTTGCACAAGGCTTGAACGACAACTACTCTTCATAATCCTCTTTTATGATAAAGGAGATGCAAACGATATTCGCTAAGCCTGCAGTACACATGCAGCCACAGGGAACAATGGGGTTTTGTTGCTCTGCATGCGGCAGGCCTCACAGGCAGGCACAGCCAGGGTGTGATTTTTGCAAGTCTTCAGGGCCTGAACGATGTCCGACATGACTGATTATTAAGCCTGCGCATGATACTGACTACGTCTGTCTGCGGTAAGTAGCTTACCCCACGGCACTCCAGGTATGTCAGGTACCTAAAAGACTTGTGCCCAAGTTCCCAAGCCAAAAGCTTACATCTCCAATACATCCACCCAAAGAATTCAAGGATCCTGGATCTCAGGGCCTTCCCGGGCTTACTTTAAGGGCCCTGGAGTTCTGCAAGATACCATATCTCAACATTAGCCCTCTAGCTGCCTTACCACTACATGTATAAGTAGCTTCAAAATCCTCACTCAGCGCTGCCACGTTTCCTTCAAGTAAGCTCCATAGACACCCTGGCCTTGCCGACGAACCCTTCATAGCCCAAACTGCAAGCCAACTCTCACTGACCTGCCTTGGCAATTGCTATAATTGTTTGTTATTCTTGTTATTTCCATTTTTTACTACTCCCACTATTTTCTATTCGTTATTATTACTGTTACTCTTCTTGCTACTGCTATTATTATTAGTATTACGATTACGACTGCTATTACTAGGATATCACGAATATTTCTGTTACTCTATTACTATTATTGTTATTATTATTATTATTGCAATTGAATTATTAGTATTATTCGCCGTATTTCTACTATTTCTATTATTGTTCATTGTAATTATTATTACTACTACTCTTGCTTCTGGTATTATTACTACTGTTACTTCTACCGTTCATGTTTGGCCACGCCGCCTCCCTCCCGTCCTCAGGATGCTTACGGTTGAGACCCTACGCTCTAAGCTTAGTCGTTATGGCTTTTTGGGTTTTTGGGCCAGCAACCCATCCTGGCCACAGCACCCCCTGAATCCTACCCATGTAAACGCCGTGGCCTAGACACCAAAAAGCCTAAACCCTACCAGCCCTACTCCCTACTCATGCAGGTGGTAGGCGTGAGCGAGGGCACTGTCAACCGGATCTGGATATCAGAGGACGCTGACTCCATCGCCAGCTCCATATCCTCCATGGGAGGCATACGCGCAGGGTTGAGGGTTTGGGTAGGGAAACTGTCACGTTGGAAGCACTTGTGGGTCGGGAAACGGTCATGTTGGATGCAAGTTACACTTCTACAGTCCCCCATAGGTATGAAGCGAGCTATATCGTTCCAGTCCTCTATGTAATTGTTGCTTTGCATTCTTAGTGTTTTGTGATAGTCCTACCTAATTAGGTTTCAGGGGGGGTCTGCCACAGGTCAAGTCTGGCAAGATTTAGGATCACTGCTTTGGGGTTAGACCCCAAGGCTTCCCAAACGTAATGGGTTTAGCCGTTGCAGAGTTTCGATCTTTGGGGTTCATGAGCAGCTTGGTGTGTTCAGGATTCCGTGAACCCTAAGCCGTAAACCCAGCCCTGAACTTAAACTGCAGACCTTCCCGCTCTCTCTGGCTGCGGTCGGCTTCTTATCAGTTTCTAAACCGAGCAGGGTTAGGTGTGAGGGGTTTTAGGGTTCAGGGTTTAGGATTCTTTAACCATGACCCTGATATACTCCTTGTAAAAGCCATGTGAAGTTCACCCCACACCTACAAGCAAGCCTGGCCTCCCAGTTGCAGTGTAGAAGCCTGAGTAACCGTTGCCAACAATTAATCAAACAGACAAGACAATGAGCAATCAGATGGCAACTGCGGTTATCTAGGGTGTTCTAGGCATGTAGAGGCCTTAATGATAACCGATATTATCCATTTTCAAGTACACAGCTCTAACACCACGTGCCCCCAAACTCACTTACCGATGTTATCCACTTGCAAGTATGCAGCTCTGATATCATAGCCAGCCCCAAATACTGAGCAGATGAATCATCTGAAGATGACTCTGCATGGGAACCCAGCATGGGACCACGATTTTGGCCAGTTTCCATATCCATGACTTGGGAACTACAGTACCCTCACTCAGTAACAGTCGGATAGTACCTATACTAGAGTTAGACATAGCCCTTACTTTTACCCTCAACCCTAAACCCTTGACGGACTGTTACTGGGTGGGGTCAGTATCCAATCCATGACCATCATGCGAATCCACCCGTGGGATTTCTGGAAACAGCTCTAGTCAACATAACAAAAGGCAAGTCGTGACCTAGTTACCTAAGTACCTCAGTAATACCCGTTTTCCCTTTTTATTTCGGGGTCTCCTTATCAAAGCTGAACAGTAGGAAAAAGGGCAGCCTCTTTATTAAAGGGGTACTGGAGAACCTAGTTATCATACTTTCTGCATTCGCCTGTGGCACGCTTGGTTGCATCATCACCCGATCACTCCCTTGGTACCTTCTACAAATGCTGAAGATAACTTGGATACTGCCCCCACTCAGTAACAGTTGGATAATAATTATAGTTTTATTATATACAGCCCTTAATAGGACCCCTAATATAGACTGTTACTGGGTGGGGGCAGTACCGAAAAGATAACAAAGAGCGCGTTTCATGTCCCCCGGAGGGGGCTATCCAAGGACCAGTCAACAATCCCCTGCTGCCAGTATTCCAGGTGCTCTTCTTATTGTTTGTCTCCATTTTGATGCTTTTCAAGTTTTAAGGATATAAGTCATGGTACGTTGAAGAGTCTTTGTAGAGAATCTAGCCTTCACCCAAATTTCGCAAGCAGGACCAGCTGTAGAGGTGACCGCAGCTGCTTTGCTGGAGCAAGCTGGGTTGTGTTCTTCTGCTTTGTGCTATCTCCTAAGAGCCTAGGCCTAGGGCACAAAAGGCCATGACCATGTTTAGATTAGGTTTGTTTCAGAACCTTTTGATTGACCACTAGGTCAACTTGGTCATCAAGACCTTGTGCCTGCAACCTCAGCCTAAAGATGCCCATAGGGTCAGAGGTGACTGCTTGTGGTTGCAGCCCTGTGCTGCCATACGTACATGCTGGGTTCAGGAACTTCTCCGTATCCGCTAGGTAGATCCAACTTCAGATAGTTTCTATCTTGTCTCATTGCGGGGAGTCTGAAAATCTAGCCGAATCTAGTCAGCAACTCTGCGCCGTTGTCATGTATACAGTTTAGGTGTAGCTTGCAGGTTTAGAGCCCGTAAGGTTTCGTTGGAGGGATCTGGATCAAGGCTTCATCCTAATTTCCACATAAAAGCAGACGTTTACTTGAGCTAGGCCCCATAGTCTCTAGCCCCCCACAAGCTACAAGTGCACGAGTTCCCTCCACAATCCTAGCAAGCCAAGAGGAAGTTCGAGGTAGCGCATGCTCGAATTGATGCGGGGTTTCTCGAAACGAGAGGCCAATAAGGAACCTGCAAACTATAGGGATCATAAGGGATTGTGGGTCCCTGCTAGTGATTATAGAAGGGATAGTGAAGCAGTGTTTCATTCGGATCCTATAGCATCCGAGAACAGAATATGACTAAAACCTCCATTTGGCTATTGATCCTCTTTTTTTCGGGACCATCAATGTGAAGAACCTTGCCTAGGCGGCTACCCAGACGCTCCGTTGTAGTTCTTTTCTGGTGACTATGATATAACCCTTTACCCAAAACCATCACGAACTCAAAATGGAACTACATAGGGCCCCTGGGTAAAGCCTAAATCCTAGACCCTGAGCCCGAAATCCCAAACCCTACACCCCAAATCCTAAAGCCTAAACCTTGGATCGCAATCCCTGAACCCTAAATCCCGAACCCTAAACCACAAATCCTAAAGCCTAAACCCTGAATCCTGTGCGTCCTGGGCATTCTCCTCCGCGTGGTGGGCGGCAACCTGAGCACGGATGCTTGGGTTGCTGACAGATTGCGATGGATGCTTGAGAGATTATGAAGCTCCCATGTTTCTGGATACCACTACCACGAGTGGTGGGTACCCACGTGGTCTTGGCGGGAAAGTGTTTCAGATGCCCGCAGGCTTTAAGACTCAGGGCCAGAAGGTTCAGGGCACTGCCATCACTCAGCTTGATGAGGAGGATTCGGAAATGCCTCAGAAGGTTGAAGGTGATACAGCTGCTGCCGTCACTGCAGCTGCCGAGGCTGCTGCCAACACTACATGGAGGTACCTTTAGAGGGGTTATGTCGGGATATACCTTTAGGGTTTAGGGTTTAGGGTTTCGCAAAATTAGGGGTACCTTATTTGGAGAGGTCTCTACAATCAGGTCAAACATGTTAAGGGTTTCCTTTAGAAATGGCTTATAGAGGTTCTACCAGGGCAAACTAATGTAGAGGCGCGCACACCTGCTGACGTTTTCTGGTAATGCTTTTGAAGCTTTGGGGACATGCTCCCCTCAAATCCTTGTCTATTTACTGAGTCCCTTGCAGACTTAGGAGCAAGGACGTACTGCGGAGGGCACTGGCGCATGCAAGGATAGAAAGCACGCTCCCTTCCAACATAGTTGGGCCAGATCTGAGCTCTTGGCCCTACTTGAAAGGACGTTGGCACTAGGTGGTAGCCCTACACCCTAAACCTGAACCCACTTAACCTTAAACCCTCATCCCATTTAGGGTTAAGGGTTTCTAATCCCGAGCGGAGCCACATAGTAGCAACAGCCCTCGAACGTCTTAGTAGCCGCAGGATCCCTGGAAGTAGACAGCTTCAAGAGCTCTTAGGACGGACATTAAAAGAACCCTAAAGGGATCCTTAATCCCAGTGCCATATGAGCTATAGTCTAAACTCCTTAAAGGGGGTTATACAGGGGATCATATAGGGGACTATTATGAGGGCTATTAAGGGGGATACTAGGAGTTTAGACAATGGCTCATATACAAGCCTTATTTAACCCTCATAGTTCCCCTCTATATAAATATATATGTACTGGGTGTCCCCAAAAATCATCCTTCCTGAAATCCGCGGACAGCCTAGGCCAAATCAACATCGACCAACAGTCGAGTCCAAGGCTTCTTGTCGGCATTTTTCAGAAGTAGGGTCCACTTTTACATGAGCTAAAGTCTAAACTCCTTAAGGGGGGTTATATAGGGTGTAATATAGGTGACTACTATAGGGGTGATTAAGGGGGATACTAGGAGTTTAGACAGTAGATCACATAAGATTAAGGGATTTAAGGTTTAGGGGTTTAGCGCTTAGCACCCCTTAGTTGCTGCCGTCATTCTTATCAGGCTGCCATGGAGAGAAATCATGGAGAGACCCTAAACCCTAAACCCTAAACTCCCTACTTTGAGAAGCTCTGGCGCGGTTCAGGGCTCTTATGAGCTTGTGTTTGGCTTCATGTTAAGGAGTTTGGGGGAGGATGGATGCAAGAGCAAAGCCCATGTTTTGACAAGGGCGCCTTAAATCTTCACCTTTCTTCAAGACTAGCAAAAGATTTTCTCATCAGAATTTGGATTTTGAAGCCTGATAAACTGGCAGGAGTGACACAACCGATCATCATAGGATGATCAAATCAGATCCAAGGAAGGTTATGGTTCCCAAAAAGAGTCCGCAGGGTCCAGGCAACTTCTGAAACTCGAAAACGAAGGGCATATATAAGGCCAGGTTGCATTGCAGAAGCAGATGGAAAAGAACATGGAACATGTAACGATTATATTGAGGTGGTTTTGCTCGGGCAATCATAGAACCATATCAGAAGATCAAGGGGATTCATAATTGGGATGTAGGTACAGTTATAGCTCAGCTATAATTTGCCTAGACCTCCAATTAATGTTTGAAAACACAGTTTCTTGACCTCTGGACCTTTGAAAAGCGTACTCGAACCTCATCACAACTAGACAAGGCCGGCTATCCAGATGCAAAGGGAGCTTCTTAGAATACTTAAAGCCACCTCTTTGGGCAGGACAGTGCAGATGAACTGCTTTTTTCCACGCCAGGGGATGTACACTCCTATCCACCCAGGCGTCTATAGTCCCCCTTAAGTAGATAGAATATGGGGTATGGGGGTCTTATTATAACATACCCAAAGCCATATTGTATCTACACTATAAGTTGTATAGAAGATGCTGAAACCACAGGTGGGCACAGAAAGCAGCCTGTCTTTATCATAACAAGGCTTAGATGTTAGCTGGCCCATCTTTTCATGTCTAATAGGCTACCTAGAAGCCAGGGCAGCTTCTATGAAATGTAAGTGCAACGCTCCAACAGCCGCACTGCATGCAACGCTCAAGCTTGTCCAACACACAATGCGAATCATGACAGAATTTCTGCTTTCCAGCGAACATTTCGTTTTGTAGCACAGTGTACGCGCATGCTTTCATATCCTCGAAAAAACGCAGGTGTGGGTTTTAGGCAAAAACTGTTTATGCTTTCCCCTCTTGCAGCATTTTGGGGCAGGAAGTTTGCTGATCTTTCAAGTAACTAGCCCTTACGCCAAACACTAAACCCAAACCCGACACCCTAAACCTGTAGCTGAGGCTCAACGCGATTGGGCAGTCAAGTTGTCGACAAGGTGAAGCCTGTCGATTTTCATTTGAGCCCTGGCTGACACAGAGGCTTGCCAAAGCTGTGAATATTGTTTGCTCGCAAAAGGTTAGTCATGTATAAAGCCCTCGTGATTATAGATCTCCAGCAAGAATAATACTCACTTGCGCTGCTTGAGGACTCCGTCAGCCTCAAAAGGAAATTTCATCTGGGGAGATGTGGATTTGGGAAGTTTCAGGGTCCATGCTTGTTTCAGGACGAATACGAAGCGGCCTTTAAAGTCCCTAGGCATGGGGTTCTCTGAGCGTGGTTTTTTTTGAAGACAGAGACTTGCAAGGCTTGAGGATTTAGGGCTGTAGGTACATTAGAGTTTAGGGCTCAGGGTTTAGTTAGGGGTTCAGGGTTTAGGGTTTACCAGGCTTGAGGATGTAGGGCTTTGGGTATATTATGGTACTTCGTCAAATTCGGGGATGCCCTGATATACCCCAATCTCTTATAAACCTGATTAAAGGGGCCGCCCAAAGTGGGTCCAAAAGGAGTTCCAATTCTCGGAAACTCCCGTATGTCTGGCTCCTAGAAGCCGCCTGCAACATACTTTTCTTGGAGCAGAATTCATTCTTGTGTATCAGACGACTAGAGCTAAATGAGGGATATGGAGCTATGGCTTGTAAGCATTATGTCAAGAAGGAACCAGCTACTACAAAGACAGATGGTTGATAGGGGGAGTGGATAGGTGGTCCAGGATTCGAATTTTGGAGTTTAGGGTTTGAGATTTAGGGTTCAGGATTTAGAGTCTAGGGCTAGTGTTTCAACATGCACGTCGCGCTGCGTTGCAGGAAGGTGCCGGGATGCTTGGCTAAGCTCTCACAGCGTCTTTGCGATGACAATGCAAACAAACTCATGCATGAACCGCCCAAGAGATCATGAAGGAACCCCAGTTATCCCCAATTATTGGCCTACTTATTAAAAACCCCGTGACCCTCCAAGTATGGTACACAGTTGTAGGAAACTAATTAGTACAAAGTCGATGTTCTTGAGCGTCCTCGATGAGGTCATGATCTAATTTTGATTTAGGTTTTACATGTAGCTTCAGATTCTGCCTGCATGTTGGCTATCTGTATCGGAACATGTTTTGTAACGCCGCTACATCGAATAAACCCTGCAATATAGTACCTGCTAGGGGAGGTGACTTAATCCTACGCACTAAAATCCTAAGCCCCGGGATTTCCCGAGGACTGACGCTACGCTCTCTGGTGGCGGGTGGTCCTGCGACGCTAGGGCTTGTTGCCCTACAGTCTCCAGGGAGTAGGGTTTAGGGATTAGGGTCTAGGATAGTTCCCCTTGTTGGGGGCTTCTTGAAAGCGAGGGCCCCTACGCACTTTATAGGGATGTGTACGGATTGCAGGAGGATTAGTTGTGGGGTACCTATAAAGGCGAGGACTATGTCGAGTTTAGGATTCGGCGGTTGAGGCCTAACAGTCGCAACATGGATCTAGGATATTCAGGTTACATCACCCTAAACCCTAAACCCTAAACCCTAAAAGGAATCCCTAAGCTCCATTAGGATAATTGCTGGTCTGCCGGCTCCATGGCTTCCTCTATAAAGGGACCACCCTTTGACTTGGTAAGTCTACCTACTATCCCAACAAGAGGCCCTGTGATCGGCCCCATAACTCCTGTTACTACGTATACTTCTAGATGGGGCTGAAGAATGCAGAGTGAAGCCGCAGGAGGATCTGGACAGAAGGAAGCCCGTAGATATGGGAGTCTGTCAGAACAGTCCCAACACGAATCGTTAATGTAGACCCCTGATTCATAAACCTTCTCCCCTTAATAGGGATTATGATAGGGATCCTAATTAAAAGGCCCTTAAAAGGAGGGATTTATTAATCATGGGTCTATTCTAATTACCCCCATCCCATCTCCTATCAATGCCTCAAACATCCCCACCTGATGTATCAACTTGACGGCACAGAGGACAGAGTTCGTTTGCGCCTAATCTTGGATTACGTGGCTGGAGGCATGAGGGATGCAGGGTTCGAGGTTTAGGGTTCACGGGGCTAAGCCCTAAACCCTTAAACCCCTAAACCCCAAACCCTACACCCTAAGCCCGTAAACCCTAAACCCCTAAACCCTAGAAACCCCTAAAGCCTGCACCTAATCAGGGTTTCAGGGTTTCAGGGGTACGGATTTAACGCATCATCCAAGTTTGGGAGTTGAGCATCGGGATGCCGTTGAGAGCACGTGCTGCTCTTCTGAATGTCCGAAATTGCATATGGTGGTTTCCTTGAATTGGAGGACTTCATTATAGACCCCAAGATATTACAGTCCTCATTATGGGCCCCTCCAAGCGGTGACCCCTAATTTTGGGAAACTCTAATATCATCGCAGGTAATGGTATAATTATCCTTTCGCACCTGATACCTCATTGTGACCGTTACAAGTGCGGCATCGACAACTTTAATCTACATGTGGTAGTTGCCAGAAATAGCGGACCCCAATATAGGCTATAGGCGCTAATGATTATGTTAAAATATAACCGCTCATTATAGGGACCCTCGAAATTGGTACTCCTAATTTGCAAGTCCCCATATCCCAATAACCCCCCCCCATATAATCCCAGTTTCGATTTCATTTTCCATGCTCTTTTCCATTTGATTCTCCATTTTGGGTGATAATATTCTTTTGCATTCTGTTCGATTATCACTATAGAGCCTCGATTGGTCTTGAGAGTGTTCCCTACTCGGCACAGATCAGCAAGAGGCGAGGGCCTGATCTGAGACTCCAGTTCATCTTTAGACGGGGGACGTTCAGAGTTTAGGGTTTCGGGCTGGGGTGTAGGGATTAGGTTTGCGGCTTAGGGTTCAGGGGAGGTACCTTGGAACCCCAGCAACCCTTTAGAACTGAAAGGTGGGATTAGAAAGTTTTGGGGATTGCTACGTTGCATTCTTTCTTTGCACCCCTCACCTGGTAGTCGAAACACCCCCATTCTTGCGTCCGAAGTTGGCTGTTCCCGATCCGAAAATTGAGGCAAACTACCATTTGAATTTGCCAACGGCGCAACCATAACCCGCTCGCCTGAAGCCTTTCCCGCTTAAGAGTCTAAGTGCCCGACAATCACATGCTTCCCAAAACCCTGTAGTACTACAAGCACTACTGCCCACGTTCCCAGCTGTTGAGTACATGGACCCCCACGGCTTCAACCATTATCATGGAGTTGAACATGTCCTGCCAAGATCTTTGCCGGGAGGATTTCGAAGCATGCTTACATCTAAGTCTCAGGTCCAACGTGCAGTCCTTCGATTTTCACTCCCCCAATTGCTCTCAAGCAGGAGCAAATTTTGACAGGCCTCGTCTTCCTCAACTGCCTCCTCTTGATGCTGGAGCTGGAGGTGCGCACAGTCAAGGGTGTAAGTTTTTTTTTTTCTTTTTTCGGCCGGTGGTTCAAGATTTTCCAAGGTTCTGCCCAGACATGGTCCCTGGTGTTCACTCTTATAGCCAACTAGTGTATTGCAACATACCTGGTCAGTGCATACCAGCAAAAACGGTTTTATCCTAACAAACAACCGCCATGAAGAATCCATGAGTAAGTTGAATCCAGAGATCTGTCGCGCGGCTTTGTTAAAAGCCGCTGCACCGAATTCTATTCTGATCACGTTGATCGTGTTACTGCTTCGGTTGGGCTAGTCTAAGGAAACCCTACCTGAAATCCCAAACCCATCCCGAGATGCAATTTTGTGGCTCAAGCCTTCTGGTCAAGTCAAAATTGTAGTTTCCCAAACTAGGGAACCCCAACATAGACCCCCAAATACTATAATTCTGTTTATAGGAACCCCCAAAAAGGTACCCCTAATTTTGGGAAACCTTCACATTTCAGTTCATGACCCCCATAAAAAGGCTCGTGAAGATGCCCCATGCTTGCCCTACGATCCCCACTCACCCCTTGAGTCCCCAAGACCTCCCTGTAGTATTCCCCTTAATAATGGAGAGTCAAATGGAAAAGAAAATGGAAAATGAAATGGGAACTGGGATTATATGGGGGATTATAGGGGTTAGAGTCTAAACTCCTAGTATCCCCCTTGTGTGTTCAGAAGCTCCCTTGTATTGGGTTGGGGAGCCCTAGAAAAAGAGAAGCCTCCCAGGAGACGAGTTAAGCATAAGAGCATAAGGGCGTACATGAGAAGTACGTTGATCTTCATCGGCCGGACAACGCGCCTTCATTAGATGTAGGTGTGTTATGGACGAAATAGATATTTAGGGGTTGGGGTCAGGAGTGCGTTCTTCACAGCTGTACTCAACAGACACCCGTAGTTTCGCCAAGCGGCACTTAAGTTGCTCGACCCCACGCTGTAAACCCCCAAACCCTGATAAACCTCAAGCTCCCAAAGTCCGACCCACGGGACCTTGAACTTGAAACCCTGTACACAACCTTGAATGTAAAATTAAAGTTTCAACCCATGAATCCCTGTAGAATCCTTGCAAAAATCCTTGTTCCCGTCTACGATCCCCATGTCTCCATCCATACACATGCTAAGGTACCCCTATGGACTTATTTGCTGATAACCCAAAACCCGAAATCACTATGCGTGTACCTCGGGAATGCTATTGCTGGGGTCCCTGTACAAGTATGTTGATGCGGGGTGACTAGTGAGAGGGCCAAGGGACTGACTTTGCACCTGTTCTTCGGAGCCCTTGTTCATGCAGAGGATTCACAGAGGTGTTGCAAAAAACCAACCTAACCCCTAAAGCCTAACCCCTAAACCCTAAACCCCTAAAGCCTGAACCCTAAACCCACTCTGAACTCTAATCCCAAACCCCGAGATGGAGGTTTCCCAAGATTAGGGGGTACTTTTTGGGTGGTTTCCATAATAAGGATTGTAGTATATTTAGTCTATGCTGGGGTCCTCTTGTTTTGGGAAACTACCAGATCTCGCATCCTAAACCTTAAGGCCCAGACTCTGAATCCCAAATACGTTCAGTCATTTGCCCAGGTAGAGGGCCGGGCCGTAGGGGCTTCAGTTGGCTATCCGGATCCAGTTGACCTAAGCCATTGGCTGCTGGGATGCATGTCATGTGGTAGTTCCCATGAACATGGTGCAAGAATATAGGCGCCAGTATACTATAACCGTCGCTATGAAGGGTTCTCGAAAAGGGGGCACCTTATTTTTTTGGGAAGCCCACATGTTGGGTGTGGGACTTAGGTCTTAGGCCAGGGTTCTAAAGCATGGATGGAATGCACGCGGGTAGATTCCAAAATTAGCATCCCAATTTTGTACCCCAAAGTGCTGGGTGCCTAGAACATTGAAGTTTTGTTCGCAGTTCGCAGGACGTAAGTGGGGCCTTAAGTTCAGTGAGCTTCTGAAATACAAGGATCATTTGACAGCTGGGATGTGTTGCTCCGGTACGCACCTGGAACTCAAACCTTGAACTCTATATAAGCTATAGTCTATACTCCTTAGGGGTGGGTTCTATAGGGGGATTATATAGGGGACTGTTATAGGGCTTATCAAGGAGGATACCAGGAGTTTAGAGTATAACTCATATGCCCTTAACCCTGAGGATCTGGATTTTGAGGTGGCCAGCCTTTTGTGTCCATGGTTCTTGGGTTCGTTGCCCCAGGATAGATCCGGGTTTTCAACAAGTCAAAAATTCAGAGTGCGCTGTTTACTCAAAGGATCCCAAACACATTGCTCTGAGAAAAAATACGCGGGGTCACAACCATGGTCCCTTGTCGGGTCCGCTAATTAAGTATGTCTGGCTATTTAACTCAGGGAACCCATGCCGAAAAGGGAGCACAGTTTTGGCAACCTACCCTCTGTGGTCTGTAAGGGCGCCTTGCGTTCCACAAGCATGTGTTCGCGTTTAGCATACGGTAAATTACCTGCAGCACCGTGTTGGAGAAGCAGGCTTGCAAGCACTTCCTTTTGCATTGTTTGCACAGTCTTCATGTTTGAAGCTGTTCCCGCTGCCCAAGCCAAGTCTAGTGAGCTTGTAGACAGTACTTGTCCTGCACAGGGTACGTCCTAATAATAAGCTGCCTTCCTCAGCTCTTGCCTGCAAACCTGATATAGCTAGTGCTTTGTTTGTGGGTCTTCTAGTCCCCAATGTAGAGTAGGATCATATTCTTCTTTTGGTTTTGGTCTTTTACAAGCGTAAGGGAAACCTCTGAGCTACCCAAGCCTTCCAGGCCGGATAAGGCTATAGTTGGAACCATACTAGGATTACACGGCGGCAATTTCCCCGATGTTGCGGGGTTCTACGGTAGTCGGTGATGAATCCCTGTATAACCCCAATAGAATGCAATAGTTTCCATTCTTCCCTACTTAATCCTGTCTAATCCCTCTATTACTTCAAGTCTGCAGGTTGCCATGAGAGGGCTTAGGGCTTAGGCTTCAGGGTTTAGGGTCTTCTCAACCCTACTCCACGATCATGTGTTGCTGTGGAGGAACCCGAACTACCTTACCACCGCGGATGTAAAAGTGAATGATGTGCTCATGGTTTCTCCGCAATTGTTAAACTTAATGTAAGTTTCCCAACTGCAAGGCCCAATCCCACTCCATACAGTCCAAGGATGCCGGTTTTCAAGTTTATCGACACCTTGTTCATCTTCATCTTCCTCCTGGAGACTCCTGGGTTGAGGTCTCTGTTAGGGTGTGAAGACTCTAGGCCTTAATCCCACAACCCGAAGGCGAAGGGCTGCAAGGCTTGCTAGGGAGCCTTGTGGAGTATTCGGTTTTAATGCGGTCGATGGTCAAAACCTGCATGACCCCAAGTATATTCTGTACTGGGAATTATGGAACTATACTATATCAAGGTCATGCAGGATTTTTAGTATCAACAGTAGTTCAAGGCTGTAAGGGGTTATAGTCCCCCTTAAGTAGATAGCATATGGCTTTGGGTATATTAGAATAAGATCCCCATATACCCCATACTCTATCTACTTAAGGGGGACTATACAACCTGTGTTTTGGTTGATGATCCACCCGCCATTCCAAGACCTCACGCTGTGGCGTGGGGTCTCCGATAGGTGTGAAGCCCCTAAACCCTAAATCCTAAACCCTAAACCCTAAATCCTAAACCCTAAACCCTAAATCCTAAACCCTAAACCTTAAATCCTAAACCCTAAATCCTAAACCCTAAACCCTAATGTAAGACGGTTGCGTGCACTATTTGACATTGGGTGATTGCAGCCAGCTTAAATGTCGGCTCGGGGCTCAGGATGCTTGTGCACGGGAATTCCGTACCTGGACAGACCTTAGACTGTCTTGCTGTTAAGGAACTTAAACTAAGTTATTCTAATAAGGAAACTCTATAACCTCCCATATACCCATGTTATGGTAGCTTACTTAAATCAAGTTCCTGAACAGCAGCGCAGTAGAGCTTCAGGGTTTCCAAGTCCAGTTAGGCTATTTCGGCGGTCTTGATGGCATGGCGACTGGGTTCTATTCAGATCTGCAAATCTTCAACGGGCGGTACTCCCCTTTCCCTGCTTTTGCCGAATTTCATGGCCCCCACCCTTCAATCATCTTCCTAAGTGTAAGGACATCCCTGAATGGATCCGTGATTGCAAAAACACCTTTCATTCAAGTCGGTTTTGACTTGGCAGGAGCTGCTCATACGAGTGTGGGTAGAATGGCCTTGCTGGCCCCTGGGCAAAAAACATCGTCATCATCATCGTCGTCATCATCGTCATAAGATGACCATGGCTACTCAGTGTTCACTGCTCTTGCTCTTGCTGCTGCTACTGCTGATGTGTGGAAATTTTAAATGTTCTTCATTGCAGGCTCCGCTACAGATGCCGCTTCGTTCGTTGAGGGGCCTAAACCGTGTACCTTCAAGAAGTTTTAGAGCCCCTTGGATACCCGTATAGTCCCCCTCAAGCAGATAGAATATGGGGTATATGGAGATCTTATTACAATATACCCAAAGCCATATTCTATCGACTTAAGGGGGACTATACGCCTCGTACAGACCCTCAGCTGAGCCACTTCTAAGCCGTTCAGAAGGTTTTCTATTTCGGCCTGGCACCAAATCCCTTGACCAGCTCTTTTGTATATTGGGGTTATTTAGGGGTTATATAGGGATGATGGAAAAGAACATGGAAACTATTATATCATAGTATATTATGGTATTTTATAGGGGCTTTGCAACTTGCAAGTCGTTGGCAGTGGTAAATAAAGGCTTCGGAGGTGTACAAGTGCACCGCAACTGAGATCCATTTGTATGTGGGATTCCCAAAAATAAGGGGTACCTTCTGTTCTTGGGGGTCCCTATGCAAAGGACTATAGCATGTTATGGTCTACGTTGGGTTCCCCTATTTCCTGTAGTCTCCTTAGGAAGGAATTCTTTTTGATGTTCATTATAGTAGAACCCTCAGGAATACTTAAGTATATCATTTTTACTGTATAGGTGTAAGGAGACTACAGTTTCCAGAAACTATTGTATGAGGCACCGGGACCTCGCGAATCTGTTCGACGCTTGCTTAGTCATTGCAGGGTGGCTTGGCTCGAACACGGCAGTTGCTAAGGGTTTAGTGTTTGGGTTCAGGGTTTAGGGGTTCAGGGTTTAGGGTTTAGGGTAATGGTGGGGAGAACTGGGGTTACTATGCGGTTGTGTGGGGTGATAAGTATATGTACTAGGTCCCCGTGACTCCTCAAGTGCTGCCCTATAAAATGGATGGTTTCAGGTGAGGTTGGGAGCATTCAAGGGTTGGGGGGGGAACAGCTGATGCAACTCCTTTGTGGGGCCTTGTACGGAACCTCTCAATCCAGAGAAGCCAACAGGCCTCAAGCAAGGAATATGCCCTGAGGCATACGGAGAGCCCTTATAGGATGCAAGGTACCCTACTCCTTAAGATTTTCTGGTAAAATTGTGTTAGGGTAAAACCCTAAGGAAGGATCAAAAATACTATTTTTTATAGGTCGAAGGAGATTACAGCCTCAATCCTTGGTCGAGGGAGCTCCTTCTGTGGGGTTCACCCTCTAGCCTCAGCCGTGCACCTTGACGGTCCCACGATTGAGGGATTAGGGTTTAGGGTAATCATGGCATCTTAAGGCCGCCCAATGTTTGCAGAATCACTTGTAGTTTGGGGGACCATTGAGGAAGGTTGGGTTTTGGGGTTCAGGGCCAAAAAAGGTCATATGCGGTTTTAGGGGATACCAGCTAAAACTACATCGTGACAATGAGCGGGTACTATTCCTGATTCTTCAGCTGTCCACCTTACGAAGTGCCAAGATCACTTATACTAACCCAACATGTTTCCCTACTTGAAGGCCCAGGGATTTAGTAGGTAGGTTATAAATGGGGCTACGAGTCTCATAATCGGGGTCTAAACCCTAAATCCTGAACCGTAAACCCCTAACTCCTAAACCCTAAGCCCTAAACCCTAATTCTAAACTGCTCTCTAAGTCCCCTGAGCTCCTCAAAGTAACCTCTTCTGAGCCACAGGTTCTCCCAAGGCACCCCGTTTTTCCAGAGAGGACTTGGCATCCCCAAGGTAAATCCGTGTCCCGGAGTTCTTTTGGACCTCGTATATAGGGTTTAGGGGTTCAGGGTTTAGGGATAGGGGTAAGGGTTTAGGGTTTAGGGGTTCAGGGTTTAGGGTTAGGGCTTCCACCCACTAACAGTGGTATATTAGGAATATTTAAGGACCCTAATATAAGTACCATTACCTGTTGCGGTCACTGTTAGTGGTGGGGGCCCAACCTAAGGTTTAGGAATTACTCTATGACACGAAAAAGCTGGAGATAGGTGAAAAAAGATTGGATTTTCGTGGTTATGTATAGGAGCCCTTGAAGGAGCTTCTTCTCTCTGCGTCCGCCCAAGACTAGCCCCCTAAACCCATAGTCCTAAACCTCAACCCTAAACCCTGAACCCTTTGGCCAGACTAGCCCCACAAACCCTAAACCCTAAACCCCAAACCCTAAACCCTAAACCCTAAACCCCAAACCCTAAACCCTAAACCCTAGCTACAGCACCTAGGATGGTTGACTTGTTCATCATGGTGCCCATGGCCGGCAGTCAGAACGATGCCATGATGCGCGTGGTGAGGACGCATTTGCGGTACGGAAGGAGTTTAGGGCTTAGGGGCTAGGGTTCAGGGGTTTAGGGTTAATGATTTAGGGTTTAGGGGTTTTGTGTGGGTTTAATTGCAAGGTTTTGGAGCTAGGGTTTAGGGGGGAGGTCATCCCTTCAAACTGAAACTAGGGCTCTGAGGTTATATGAGGATTGTGCTTCCACCCAATGCTACAGTCTCCCAACCTCATCATGATGGATATTGCCAAAATGAGTGCAGGTTCACGTAATCTAGTTGTCGACACATTTCCTACCATCACTCATGTCATTTCTCCCTTCCAAGTAGTGCAGACAGCGCTTGCATTCTCATCTGCAGTTGCGTATCTATATTTCCAACAGTAGATTCCTGATAATCTCGATGCAGTTCCTAAACGTGCACGTAAGATTCTTTGGGTTATTGGCACAAAGTTTAACAAGGAATCACGGAATCCTTCAAGAGAACCCATATAAGCCTTGCAGATTGTCTAGCATACGCCTCAAAAATATTATGCAATCACATCATGACATCTGTCGTGTGGCAGCCAATCCAAATCATCATACCTTTTTTTCCTGGTTGCTTCTGTTGCTGGCAGCATTTCGAGTCTTCAATGACATGTTCAAGCCAACAGATCCCATGTCTTGTTATGTTTCAGGGCTTTGTTTGCAATACACAAGCTGGGTGACCAATAAATTGGGTTGGCCTATTTCTCTTCAGTCCTACTAGTTCAACCAAGCGCCGTGGAAAGCAAGCCGGTGTCGTCGTCCACGCCTCCAATCCTCACACAAACTAGCCAGTGGAACTTATAACCTATAACGGGGGCGCAAGACTAAGGTCTTCCTAAGATAGCCTTTCTTGACTTGTTTGCAGGCCTGCTTGCGCAAATGCGCACCTCAAGGAACATTGTGTCCAAAAAACTGTACGCAGCTTAAAGATGCAGCCAAGTGCATCTTGGTGGATAGCTTACAAGCAGTTCAGCATTTTGACCAATTCTTTGTTTCTACTCGCGCTCCAAGAACCGTTCGTGGGGCCATCGCAGCACAAATCCAGGCCCCCTGAGGCTCTCTAAGGTCTCACATCATCTGGAGGGTCATGGGGACTTAGTAAGTGGTTGATAACCCTATAAGGCATTACAACCCCAGAAATCCCCATCTATAACCTACTTACTAAGTCAAAATGACCCTCCAAGTATGGTCCTTCATCATATAGGCTGGGCGTCCTGCAGCTGCGTCGCACAGAGCTAGCCACAATCTGGGATGCCGTTGAGGAGTTTAAGTTAAGTTACCATCATGGGTATATATAGTAACTAATATGGTGTCCCCAATAGTGGTGTCCCCAAAATAGTAACTTAAATCAAGTTGCTTAAGAACAACCCAGCAGTCAGTAAGCCCAAAGGCAAGGAATTGCCTGGGGCTCTTGTTGAAGCCACCTAAGATATCAATCAAAAACTAAAATCAATCCAGCAAGAAAATGTTTATTCAAGCAGTATCTCAGCACCATCCAAGTATCCCCTCTAGGACGTGCCTGTTTAAAACTCACTGTTTGAGTTCTTCGACCTGCTTTCAGCAGGGGTTCGGCCTTTTGATCATGTGACCCATAGCCTAAACTCCGAGTATCCCGCTTACTAAGCCCTATTATAGTACCCTATATAATCCCCCATAAAACCCCCTTTAAGGAGTTTAGACTATAGCTTATGTGTTACTTCTGCGTGCTTCTGTATCAGCCAACGCAAGTAGAAGGGGCCTAGTTCGACGGGAACTACATGGAAGTTTCCCTAAATTACTGTTCCCAAAATGGAGAAAATTTTATAGGGCCCCGTATTATAATAGGAACCTAAATATAGGACCCCGTATTGACAGTAATTTAGGACAATCCCCACATGCGTCGGCCAGGACATTGAAATCTTTCCGCTCTGTCCGGCTGCTACGGACTTTCAGGTTGATTGTAGTTTTAGGGTTTAGGGTTTCCCAAGGGGACCCCAGGTTGATTGTAGTTTTAGGGTTTAGGGTTTAGGATTTAGGGTTTTCCCAAGGGGACCCCAGTATAGACCCCAATAAACTCTAATCCTTGTTACCCCCAAAACGGTACACCCTGATTTTGGGAAACCTCCAAATCCTGACGGATGGCTAGGCATGTTCTCCTCATCGGAAGATTCAGGGAGTGGAATCTGGGCATAGCATGTGGGGCTTCCTCAAATGGATCGGCAAAACTACGGATCCTGGAAATTATGTTCATTCTTACTGGGCAAAGCTATGTAACCATAGGTGTTCGCATTGAGAGCTGTGATTTCTGCGGGCTCCCGTTTGAGGTGTTGCTTCAGTTTCAGAACTTGCCGTCTTTGAACTTGTAGCTTTAGAGCATGGGTCTCGAAGTGTGCGAGACTCTTTTCCACGGCTTGCAGGTGTCTGGGTTCAGCTTCGGTAAATCAACTGTTTCATTGTTCTCCTGATCTAAACCCTACTATGCTGGCCATGTTCACCTCCGCACCCTCTTCACTGCAACGTAGTGTTTCTTGGGGAGTCTAAGGATGAGTTCTGGTTGGAATTACATGCGATTTCCAGGTTGTTGCTTTCTTTACCTGTCTGCTCTTCTGCACCCCAGGCTGTGAATCTAGAAAGTAGAGCCCCAAAGATGGTACCCTTTACAGCTATGTTGGGTTATTTCTAGGAAGCCTCAACGGGGAGCTACTTTCTAGATTTTCCCAAAGGGCTGGGTACACCAACTCCTGCATTTTAAGTAGCAAGCTCTAGCAGGCAAAAACATTCTTGCAGTTCGTCTCTGCTACTCTCTAATCTCCTCCCGATATGAAACACACCTGCAGCCCCGAAGCAACAACTATTTCTTCTATAGTCACACTATACATACGGACAGTTTCATTACACATCTGGACAGTTTCCTTACTAGGGGGAGAGGTCAACATTCTAGAGCCAAAGCGCTCTTGTCAAAGCCCTAAACCAAAAACTTTACGTACATTCTAAGCCTTCAGGCCCCAGCCCTAAACCCAAAGCGCTACAGACGACAGGTTCGTGCGAGGCCTGCGCTTGCTGGTGCAAGCCTGCCAATGCTTCTTGCCGTCGCTGTGCCTCCCGGACTTTCAAAACAGCCTTGGCTTGGGGGGTTCTACTTGAGCCACAACCCCGGTGGTGCCATTTTACCCTTTTGGGGTTTTGAGATTTCTTTGTACAATTAATGATATGGAAAAAGGGTACCCTTACAGCAATGCGTTCACTGGGCTACCAAGTGGACGTCCATGGATAATTATAACCTGCCAACAAGGCAAAACCGAATGAAAATGACATGGACATTGGGGGAGTTATAAGGATATGTAAGGATACATAGGGCTTGAGTTAAAGGTTTGTAGGCGTAATGAATGATTGGAAAAGACAATGAAAAGTACTAACTGTAGACACTAAGCCCCTCCCTCTGGCAACAAACCTCCCCAACACATGAACAATAAGTGATGTTGCCCCCTGGTATACTGGCATTACTTTCAAGGTATGTAATGTGAAGGGGCTAGGTGGCTGCATTGTTAGGAGGAGAGTATCATAAGGCTTGCTTCTTTCATGCCCTACAAACCACCATTAAGACAAGCTCCGGATGGTCAGGCGGGAATTTGGCGGGGGAAGGTAGATCATCAGATCTTATCAGCACTTGTCACGGCTTGTAAAGGGGCTTATATAGGAGTTTATATAGTGGACTACTATTGGGGTTGTTCAAGGGGATACTAGGAGTTTAGACTATGGCTCATATTACCAGCCCATATTTCGAGACGCCTGCGCAACCAAAAAACACGAAGCATGAAAAGGGGCTCAGCAAAAACTACCGTCCTCATACGTGCGCCCTGATGAGGTTCCATTTAAGCTTAGATGAGATAGCAGTTGTTTGTCAGTGATATAAGATAGCTGATACTACAGCATTTTCTAGTATATTGTAGTGTATAAGAGTATAGTGTAGTATGTAGTATTATAGCATCCAAGAAGCTTCTTTTTGGTTGCTGTGCTTTCCCACGAAGAAAGAGTCTCATGCATGCAAGACAATCACACTCGGAAACAACAATTCAAGCTTGTAGCTGGGTAGGTACACTCCACACTCCTTGGGCTTCTGAATCGTATTGCACTAAAAGCTGTAGACGTGTTTGATCCGAACGAATTGCACAACTAGAAGAAGGGTGGCTGCCCCAAATATGATGGCAAAATTACAAGTGTAGGGGTGGGATTGCTCGATACTCTCGAACTTGCTGAGGTGAATATTCCTTGATTGCCTAAAACGCCTGCCTCCACCGTGCTTCGTGAGTAATTAAGTAAGTGAGCGCAGTGTGTACCTTGCGGTTGGGGAGCAGCACATATAGGGGTTTCCCAAAATTAGGGGTAAATAAGGATTATAGTATATTGGGGTCTATTTTGGGCTCCCCTATTTTGGGTAACTACCATATATTGGCCAACAAAGTTCTGTAACCACCGCAATCCTCCAATTTAGGTGTACCTTCTAACTTCCCTTGACAAGCTTGAAAGCCAAGAGACCCTGAAGCACTGGCTGCGCCATGGTCCAACGAAGCATTCCGGTGGACCCAAAGCTCAACCCGAAGCATTAACCTCTGAGGCTAGACCATGAACGTCCTTTTCTGTGTTGAGTTTTCTGTGCTGCTTGCTGTGTTGGGGAACCGTGTACTTCAACAGGATTACTACGGTCCTGTTGTCTATTCTTGAGACGTGGCCGATGCTCCCCTGCAGTACGTAAACCTCACGCAAACCTCATGGAAAGGAGGCCCTAAACCACTAAACCCTAAGCCCTAAACCCAAAAACCCTACACCCGTAAACCCCTAACCCCTAAAACCCTGAACCTCTAAACCACTAAACCCTAAGCCCGAGCAAGGTTGGTCAATGGTTCTTCTGGCAGTTTTCATGTCCATGGGTGCATTGGTGCTGGGAAACCTGCTCCTGGACTGTGGGGGTGAAAACGAGCTAAGGCTTGGAGGGTCATGGGGGCTTAGTAAGTAGGTTACTAACCTTTAAAGCCAGTAACCGCAGTTATCCCTATTATTCACCTACTTACTAAGTCCCCATGACCCTCCAAGTAGGCCTTTGGCTTTGGGGCTTGCCTTGGGCTTCTTGTGGAAGAGATAACTCTAAACCCGAAAGCGTACATGGTAGTCTTTTATTTATGGTGACGAGCCCAATATAAACCCCGAAATAATATGATCCTTATTATACAGGGACCCCAAAATTGTGCCCCTAATTTTGGGAAGGGAAACCCCCCAAAAGAGGTCAGTCAGGCTGCTGATGCAGACTTGTCGGAATTCTGGGGCTTGGGGTTCAGGGAGTGCATGGTGTGTGTGTATGGGATCTTATTTAGGGTGTAGGGGTTCAGGGTTTAGAGTGTTTAAGGTGTTTAGTGTTTAGGGCTTAGGGTTGATTAGGGTGTTTAGGGTGTAGTAGGGTCTAGGGTGCGTATTGACATGGCCTGGATAATGCGGGTCTAATGAGACGGAGCATGCAGTGAGTACTTGGGGCGATGTGACATGTCTGAAGATTAATTGCATTACAGATACATTAACAAGAGGAATTTGGTAACCCCAGCCCCACAAGTTATGACCCTATGGCTATCATGTGACTCAAAGAGGGTTTCAATTTGGGGGGTTAGCCTTCCCAATTCCCCTCAACATACATAGCGCCCGCAAGAGAATCTCCATGATGATTCTGTACATGAAGGTTCAGAGAGTACTGTATCTTCACAACAGGGGCCCCATGAAAACTCCCAAAAGCACTCAGGCTAAACAATCCCACCTGTTTGGATCGTTCCTGCCTACTAAATCCCTGAAACAATCCCAGAGTACCCCCCTCTTAGAAACAGCAGGGTCTGTCAACGTAGTTCAGGTACCAGAAGGTTTTCTGCAAACACTGCCCTGCAGGAGTTTTCCCAAAGCGACAGCGAAAATCTGGAAGATCGACAATGGGTTTGGCTGCACTACGGCACTGCTTACCGTGCTCTCTACACTCTGTATGAGACGGGGCTTATGTTTGGAAATTCTTTCCTGTTGTAACTGCTTGCCGCGAACAATAACCCCTCCACATCCTAATGGTAAAGACTACCCCCCCCCCATACTTCTTCATCGGAGGTATACTAGGTTTTTCTTTCACGTGCACATGAGCTCCCAAACCGATTTTCCTAACCTTGTACGCCAGACCAAGGAAATAACATTTGCAGGCGCTCCGTGGCTCGGGGGTTTAGGATTTGGAGTTGATTCAATTTTTGGGCTAGGTCAAGGCTTATGGGGTTTGCTGTGGCCCCCCCCCCTCTTCCCCCCCAGTAACATCCTATGAAGAAGGAAGCCTTAAGGGCTTCATAGGTTCATATTAGCAGTATCCAACTTATAGGGTTGTAGGGTTTAGGCTTATAGCGTTTAGAGTCAGCAGGCTTGGGGACGAGGTAAGAGAAGGCTCTGATTTTTGGGTATCTCTGCAATCTTGGAGTTGAGCACAGTGGACGAGGGCCTTGTAATGTTGAGCCTAATTGCCATACACCTTGGGTCCCTACGGGCCGTCTGGGGTCTTGCGGTTCGGGGTTTCCAGGTCTGCGCAGGTGCAACTTCTAACCGGACTGGTAAAGGGCAGGGTGTGCTGCCTGCAGAGCTTGGTGCGTAGGTTCATGTAGGTTCGTAGGGTCGTGCTCTCCCCAAACCTGACCATGCGCTACTGTGAAGACTGTGGGGCGGAAGCTTTTGCTGACAAACTGGGGCCTGGATTCTCTTTCTCTTGGACACTTTCACGTCCATCTTCAGAAGGTGATCAAACAAGAGTAATGATAAGGAGTTAGCATTTACGGAAGCCCAAATCTGTGCCCCAGATCATGGGACCCTCAATGGCCCTGAATGTTCTTCAAATCTCGCCTGAGACAGATAAGATGAGAAGCAGTTGCAACTTTGCAGGATCCAAGTACAGATTGTCTTTCGGTGTCGCGAAGAGACACCCTGCAAGACTCAGAAGCAGGTCGTAATCTGGGTTGCTGTTAAGGAACTTAGATTAAGTTACTATATTTGGGGAAACCCTATAAATTACTATATATGCCCATTATGGTAACTTAAATTAAGTTCCTTAACAGCAACCCAGAATGGGGCTCCTCCGGGTCCCTGAATTCTTGGGTCCTCTCTGGGTCCCGGGCCCCTGGCCCTGCTACAAAGGACTGTGACATGCTCTCAGGTCTACAGGGACCTTGCTTCTGAGAAACACCTGGGTTGCTGTTAAGGGACTCAAATTAAGTTACCATAATGGGTATATATAGTAAACAATAGGGTTTCCCCAATATAGTAACTTAATTCAAGTTCCTTAACAGCAACCCAGATTCGCAAAGAGAGGATCGCACGGCAACTTTGATATTCGTACTACGTACGTACAGTACATCCGGCCCATTCAAGTGGGGGTCCGCATCAATGTTCAGTTGCGGTCCGTGGGTAGGGGGCGAGGCGAAAAAAAGCTTAGGACCTCATCAGGACCTTAATAATGATATTAATACTAATATCAATATAAATATCAAGAATATTCATATTATTATTAATATTAATACTAATATGAATAATATTATGAATATTATTAATATTAGGCTGTCTGCCATTCTTTTCCCATGCCCAGGGACCCTATGTACTATTAGCACCCTTGCTCTGAGAAAATGCAACATGATGTGGCCCTCACTTTGAAACTCCCATCAGAGCTTCCAAATAATTAGGTCCCTTTAAAGGGGATATGTAGGGGATACATAAGGGATATATAGGGTTTCAGGTTTAGGGTCCAGGGTTTTCCCTCAACCCTGAAAAGTGAGTCGCCGCAGCCGCGCAGGCAACTGGCCTACGAACGTCCGGCCTGTACCTGGTCGTTATTGGAACAGTCTCAAGGACAGATCACATTAGATTTACTTAGGGTGTCTAGACACAAAGCACTACATGGTTCCCTTGCAGACAGAAATGCGCACATTGTGTCCCAGGTACTGGACAAGGTCAGCCATGCCTATGTCATCTTCTTCCTGCGGCGCGCTGAGTCCACCTTGGGGAGGACTTTGCGCCGAGGGGATGTATAGAGGTTTCCAGCAATCAGTGGATGCATTGCCCAAGCCACGCCAGCTTTCCTCCAAAATTGTGGATCTCTTTTACAAGGTCGCAGTTCTTTGGATATATCTATTTTGCAAGCATGCAGGGAGACCTAAGCGTCCGAAGTCTTGCCAAGCTTGCTGCCTCTAATCTCTGCTGACTGCGGCGTTAAGACATATGGCAGTTGATCAAAAAAATACTGTAATACGGGTATATAGTACATAACAGGGTTTCTTTACTACTGTGATTTATAACTTCCTTAACGGCAACCCAGTCCCAGGACTGTTGAAACTTGTCGGGCTTGCTGAGGGTCATTTCCTGGGTGGGCTCACGTAAGGTCCTATGGAGAAATCTCATTCACACTTCTTTAGCAGGTATCTCAAATCCCTAAACCCTCAACCCATGGAACCACAAACCCATCAAGGCCTGAAACCCTAAACCCTTCAACCCATAGAACCCCAAATCCCATAAAGCCCTGAACCCTTAAACCCATAGAACTCATAAAGCCCTGAGCCCTCAATTAAACTCATAGAACCCTCAACCTTTAAAGCCTTAAACCCATAGAACCCTAAACTTCATAAAGCCCTAA